>DWAN01000186.1:0-28499 GCA_018230445.1 Heliconius hewitsoni | reverse complement strand
TGTCGGAGATTTACGCGTACGCTGAAAACTATTTTTACGTTTTTATTTATACAGATGTTAGCTAGATTGACACACCAGCGTATGGACTGGTTCAATTTATTACGCATATACTTTTCCCACAGTGTGTTCGTACGCGACTTATTTCGATTAGTACGCGACTTATTATATTAACGATTCCTACAATTTTTTTAGCGGATTAAAAGGAATCTAGTTAGTTTAGTTAGTTACAATAAAAATGTAGTGACTAACTCTATCTATATTTAAATGCTATTCGCTTGTGTATACATATACCTACATATAACTTAAAAAAAAACAAAATACCCACTATATTAATCCATTCCAATCTACACTCATAAAACGTCAACATCAATAGCCATCGAATTCAATAATTATGAACAGAACAGTAATTAAACGTACATACGTTCACATAATATAATTATATGAACCGTATTAATTTCAGTTGTTTAGTGCGGTCATAATAATTATTAGAGGCCAGTTAGGTCTGTCAGTGCGACATTATCGATGTTGCACAGCGGCTATCGGGACATCGCGACACGCACACAGCTGTGGGACGTCGACAGAATTTATGACAATAATCTCGGGCTCGGTTAGGTTGGGGTCAAATAGAAATTGGCTACAATTTATTATATTCCAGGTATTAAATTGACGTTGCATTTGCATATTTCAAAGCGCCACCTGGTCACAACTGTAATGTTTCCATCGTAGTAATAAAATTAAAAAGGTTACATTAATATTGTATTTTTCATAAAAACAAAACACATTTGTGACAATTGTATTGCAATTCCACTTTTATTACAAAAATATAGCTTCAAGCATTATTTTACTTCAGTGATCTGTCAAAAATATATCAAACACGTATAAATATAAAAATAAAATATAATTTTCATATAAAAACAAAATAAAAACTCCAACTTCATTAAATGATTACGATCAAAGTCGGTAGGGGTAAGCTGTATAAGGGGTACATTAATTCAGTCCCTCGTAACTTCTGATTATAACCTCGCCAAAGATGACAGTGCGTCGTCGTTAATCAATTTTACATCGCGATATTAGGATGTATTATTACCGCTTTATTAATAATAAAATATATATTAGCATTTGTCAAATTTCGACTAACAAGATTTATATGTATTATTTAATATTAATTGTGATCTATAGGCATATAATTTAATTGTTTTCATGAGTACAGTTAATAACGTGAAAATAACACATGGTTGTTAGTTTGATTTCACTACAGAGATTAGTTATTTAAAAAAACCGATTTAAAAGTCATACAATTAAAAAAAAATACATATCGTAATATTTAAGTTTATGAGTAAAGTGATTTATCTATCAATTTCTTATTAATTAAAAATATTTATTATTATCTCAGCTTCTCCTATTAGGTTCTAAAATAAACATCGCGTAGAGCCGTCAAGAACTATACTGGAACACTGAAACAAAACACTTGTTAGTGACTTACGTGTGAGGTATCGTATAAATATATTGGATGAATCGTTGACAGGAGGTATTCCTATGAGTGGTGGTTCTGTCACAGTGGGTGTGTCCAGAGGCGGCAGTGTTTCTTCAGTCCCTTCGTCTGTTTGTAAATGTTACGGTTTTTTTTATATGGAGATCGATCGGTTGTCGTATTTTTTGTATAGTTACATTGCACACATTTTACATTAACTTAAAATATACGTTGTATATTTCAGGTAGTATTTCAATATCATTATAAATTAATTGGTGTTGGCTGCTTACTAGCTAACATATTAGGTACTTATATTAACTAACATGCATATAAAAATATTATCATACATTTTATCTCTTATAATTATTTTAATAAAATAATTATATATCCTCATACTTAACATTTAAATATAAATATTATTAAAGAAATTTTAAATAAAGCAATATACACGTGAGGCCAGTCGTGGCGCAGGGGCACAAAGTGTGACTATAAAACTAAATATATGGTTGTGGGTTCGATTCCCAATCGAAGAAATAAAATATTTATTTTAATTTATATTTCCATTTCTTCGCTCTGGTGTCGAGGCAATGCGCGGCATTGAGTTCTGCCACTGAACACGCAATGCCTCCTGCAGAAAGTGGGGAACAAAGTGTCTTAACACTAGGTTCCCTCTGTCTACCCTACTGTGTGTGGAACAGCGTGAAGCTGATTTATTTATTTATTTATTTAGGTTTACGATATATATGTATATCAACGATATTGCAGAAAGAGGTTGTATAAAAAGTTTAATGATAAGACACCTAGGTATGATTTAATCCTACCATATAGACTTTATTCTCCCTATAGAGATACAGAAAAAAATAACGTAAGACCTAACATTTCCATCTTTATATTCATTTCTCCGCATACAAAACACATAAATAAGAAATCATAAATCAGCCTATTGTTGAGGTCGGGAAAAACTGAGTTCTCGATACGGTATCGATACAATAAATAAACATCGGAACATCGATAATTTAGAGATTTATATATCGGTGAGAAGAGCTTGATCATTATTCATACTTCTATTGTACATAAGAATGCTTCCCTGAGGTTATCGAGAGCGGAGAAAAATGTTCATACCGTTCAAGTGGTGTTAATCTTAGGCTATTCACTTTTATTATGTGCCGACTATTTGAACCCGGAAGAAATATTATGATGGACTCTTTTCAACAGAAAAATAACTTATTCTAACATACCAAGACAGAGGGAACCTGGTATTAAGACACTCAGTTCCGTTCCCCATTCAGGACTAATTCAGGATCCCCGACGAATTCAGGAGCCATTGATTACGTATTGAGTGGCGCTTTGCCTCAACAGCAGAGTTTTTTCAGTGAGAATCGAACCATGTTGCGTTTACAGTTACATTTTGTGCCCCTGCGCCACGACTGCTCTCATTAATTATCCGTTTTAAAAATAAATATAGAAAATCAATAAACTTCCAGTGAATTTAAGAAGACTTAATGCCTTTTTTAAGTATTCTATTCAGTTAATTTAACTCGATTCTCTGTACAATGTAATAATATTGCAGAGTCGAACGAACAAAGTACTGACTTTGTTCTGTTGACTAATAAAACTACTTTTGTTTCTCGTAAGAGCTTCTATTGGTATTAGCGAAACTCTGTCTTGTGTAATGACAAAATAAATGATGCACTTTTAAAAAACTTGGGCAAAACCTGTTAAAATTTGGAAGGTATGTTCAGTAGAGATGGAAGATACGAGCTGGATGCGGCAAGGCGTATTACTTTCGGTAACAGGGTTAACGGTGCCTTAGCTGCGTTGATGAAACGTCTTCGTCAGTACAGCTGCACGTTTGGCCGTACACAACATGGTGTTGGTAATGACGCTGTTATACGACAGTGAAACGTGGGTATTACAGAAGAAGAATGAAAGAAAGATGAATGTTGTGGAGATGCGATCTCTTCGTGGGATATGCGGAGTCAGCTTAGCTATTCGAATCCGCAATGAGGAGGTACACAGAATGACAGGTACTAGCGAGGATGTCACAGTAAGAATGAAGAAGAACGTGCTCAACTGGTTTGAACACGTCGAACGAATGAGTGATAGAAGAATGGCAATAAAGATTTTTTATGGGAAAATGAGCGGTAAGAGAGGTAGGGGGAGACGAAAGTTGTCAAAGATACTGGAGTAAGGTCACGAAAAAAGCATGAGAATCTCCCAGAGGGCACGTATGATCATTCCAAAATATTCCTTTTTTATAGGCTATGTAAAAAAGTATGTTGATATTACTTATATCTATTTTATACACAACACACTTTACAACTAAAATATCTACGAAAACATTTTAGTACGTATGTACGTACGTAAATTACCCTAAAAGTTAGCAAGCTCTGATATGATACTGGCTATTCATTTACCTGAAGAACTTAAACATTAACTTACTGTACTTTCAAATAAGTATTTTTGTTAAGGCAGAAATTTATATACGAGATTTATATACTCGTACTTTATAAACAGAACAACAACCGAAGTAATTAAACGTTAAGCTTCAATACGGTAAGTCATTTATAAGGAAAATTCCTTAGAAAATAAAAAGCCAAGATAAGTTGGAGGCCGTTATCATAATTCAGCAAAGGTTACATTTTACCGTCTAAACACTTCCACAAAAGTAACAAATGAATAGCGAAGAAAAAGAGTACTATATACTCTCACCGTGCGAACAAACAAAAATAATAACTTGAACATTAAAATTGCCTTTGCGTAAGTTTTAACTTCTCGCCAAATTTCATAGTTCCAAGATAAGTATTCTATAGATTTTGACTATGCGGAGAATTTTAACAACAAACAAACAAAAAAATGCAGCAAAATATATACATAATCTTATCTAGCTTTTGATTTCGTTGACTTAGAAGCTTGATTTTATATATCTGACCTGACCATTTATCTCGACCATTTAGATCGCGCGGGATTTGAGAAGTAAAGGTAGTAAGTAAGAAGAACATATTTTTATTTCCTTAACGCTTGATATATGTAATATTAATTTATTCAAGCGAAGTTCCAGTATTTCGCGAGAGTGTGTGTAGTACGGGCGAACATAAAGAAAAAAAGGACGAACAATAGGAGGCGAACAAAAGCGGATGCCTCAAAGAACATCTGGGTGCCAGTGAAAAACGTCGAGAAAAACGAAAAATGTTACCACATTAAAAATGAAGTGTAATAATAGTAAAGTTTGTTTAAACTGTTTATTTTTTTTCTACTTTGTAAATTGACAGGCAGTAGCTTTTTCAAATATATATAAGTGATTTTTATTTTTTATTTTTCAGCTTCACACTGTATCCTACGTAAACAAGGTGGGCAGAGGAAGCCCAGAGAATACACTTTTCTGGCTTTTCACCTAATTCTGGAGGTATTGCGTGTTGAGTGGCGGAATTCAACGCCGCACATTGCCTCGTCACAAGAACGAAAACAATAAATATTAATGCTAAAAATTAAAGCATATATATTGAATAGCAATAAACAAAGATATATACAACTACAAAACTTTACTTCTTTTATCTACCTATATTTATACGACAACTTACAACATAATATTTAAAGTTGGCCTTTACTCCATAAATAAGGGGGGAAAAAATATAAAACAAAACGTTAGCAAACACCATCCAGCCGAACGTAAGAATTTCCATACATACAAGAAAACGGCGCATAAATCAGAAACATCGTATGAAACTAATAGAACCTCTTTGGGGACCATTAAACGCGAGCCGGGCCGTCATTGAGTCAATTTCCGGGATCTTCGATATTGTGCGAATTTTTTCATGGCAATTTCGATATAAATGGAATCGATATAAGTGGAAATCGATTGTTCGTTATAAAACATAGCTTTCGTTTAGCATTCATTAATTCATTTCAATAAATGGTAGTATTAATACCTAATATTTAATATATTAATAGCAGGTATGCTAATTAGTAATACAAGTCACTAGGTAAAAATATCCATTGTATATCGAATAAAGCTAAATTATGGTTTAGTTTAGCTCTTCCTAAAATCTGAAAACAACATTTATTTAGACTAAAATAATAAAATTAGAATATACAATATAACATCAAGACTAGTAAAGCCGTTTTGAGCGTTCTAGAGGTTTTATTAGGAGAGTGCTATCGATAAAAACACGATGTAAGCGATGCTTTTAGTGGAGTGCACTTTGATGCCAGTATTCAAATACTTTATAAAATTTCACATAAGCTACACTAGCGTGATAGTAACATCAAATAGTCAAAGAGAGATAGACATTAGGTTAAAAATATCGAATAAAATAATGTATTCTAAACAACTTTTAACATTTAAGTCGGAAAAGTTTTAGTATTCGGATAACAAGTTTTCAGAAATAGATTGAAACGTAAACATATTATATACCATTTTTTTTACATACTAAAATAGACTAGCATACAAGTACTTACGTTGATCTTTAAAATATACTTAAGATTATTTAACATAAAATTACATGTTTTATAATATATAAAACCATTCAAAATGTTAGGATATTCTTATTCGAAAGTTTAATATAGGTGATGTACCTGCTTTCGATTCAAGAAAGAACTGAACAGGAATAATTAGAATTAATGAGTGCATAGTAGGAACGAAATGTATAAAAAAGAGTTTTCTTTTATATTTTTAGACATGAATTATCGCCAATTCATTTCGAGAATTTCGATCTTCGAAGGTGGCACTGGTAGGAATAAGCATTTTGATTTTGGTTAAGTACAGAGAAGAGCTCTGGCAGTGGATATCTCCAGCGTTAAGACTCCTTAAGCTTACACTTAGGTCGTAAGTCCCAAGGACTGCTCTGAGGAGTTACATACTCTGCAACTTGATTGGCACCCTTTCAATAATCCCTAAAAATCAAATTCAAAAATCAGTTTCACGCTGTATCCCGCACACAGCTGGGTAGGCAGAGAACCTAACGTTTAGACACTCCGTTCCCCACTCTTCCCCGTGTTTGATGGTAATCCCTAATATAAAATATAACATGTTGAATGGATTTTTATTATAATATAATTAAAACTTTTTAAAATATAACTTATTACCTATACTTAAAAATAATATAGTGCAAATAAAAAAAACGTTTAGAACAACTGACGACGTAGCGTAGCTTTTGTATATTTTACGTAGTATATATATTTATTGGATTTTATCCTAAATTTTTATTAAGAACTCAATTATCTTCCTTATTTGTTAGTCTTAACAAATCTAAATACGATTATAAAAATAATTAGTATTGAAGGATCAGAAATTTCTACCTTGGAGGACTTATGTAGTATAATATAAATATATATATAACATAATAAAAATTACTTTAAATTAACACAATAAATAAAATTAAATAATACCTAAAATAAAGAGAGATTGTTCTTAGGAAAAAAAATAAAAAAACAGCAAGCGATAAACAAAACAAAACAAAATATATTTATACAGTCACGAAAGACAGTTTACAGCTATAATAAAAAGGCGCTCTGGTGTTGAATATGAAAAAGTATATATTTGATACGAGGCTTCTACACAGTTTGCCTTTATAAGTGAAACATGTCAAAAAAGTTCTACGAGATTTTCGTAAATTTGTTGCTTATAAGTTATACATGACGTCATTCATACAGACTGGTGACCTAGACTTGCCAGATTTCGTCTTGGGGACAGGTGGGATTTTTATCTCTGGAATTGTGTGAAATTATTAAAAAAAAATTTAGTAATTAAAAGAGAATTATCAAAACTATACCTAAATTATTAATAACAAAAAAATATTCCTTGTATGATAACAATGAATATTCCAAGCTTTTTGTATTTACATATTTTCATGTAAATGCAGCTCTATGGTTTAAATTGGAAGAACAATGGACTGATAACTAACAAAATCATAATATTCTTGCTTTGATTGAAACTATACTATCCGAACACTAAAATATACACTAAAGTGATACACATAATTATAAAAATGTCTATTTTAGATAATATCAAGGGATTTAAACATAAAATGTTGAAAAATATATATGATACTAAACGCGAGACAAGATTTTCTGCTTATCATAAACAATATTACCCTTACGAGCTTCACTCGTTGCCAAAAGTACTTTCGTGCATTAATTTTACGTCACCTTTATATGCAGTCACAGGCAACCAACAGGGAGGATGCATTTTAATGCAGTGTTTAAATTATAGAATTGCAAATTAAGAAATATATTATTTTTTCATGTTAATAAAATGTTAATGTGAAGTGGGTGGGTGGGTCGTGTTTTTAATTAGTTACATATGTGTCCATTTAAGAAAATCTATATAGATTAAAGCTAAGCCTAGGTTAGTAATTTTGATTTAAAAAATATTATTATGATCCTATACTTCCAACTTATTTTCTGATAGTCTTCAGTTTGCCAAAAAGTTATTCTGACAGCATTACGCTTTTCACATCGTCCACAGTGAAGCGTAGACTGAGGGAATTTAATAACACATCACTCTGTTTCTAATGACGAGTTGGTTTACAGAATTCGAGACATTGCGTGTAGAGTGTCGCACCTCAACGCCGCGCTTTATCTACCAGAGCGGCGAAATGAATTAATAATAATTTAAATATTATCATTCCACCGAGCGGAGACGAACGTGTAATCGGCGCGTTGACAGTCCTACGCTGTGCCACGACGACGTCGTGTCAATTTTCTTTTCTCCGTTTAAATGAAAACTATTAAATAAAATTACCATATGTGATTAATTAGTAAGAACTAAAGCATTTTCAAATCGATTGAATACATAACAATGAATACATACCAATGAAGAGTTAAGGCAGAAATCTATTACCGAGTTTGAAGGAGCTAAATTCACTTCAAACGCTAAAACTTTCACATTTCAGTTCTATTTAACATGAAGGTACTTGTACAAAAGGTCAAGTTATATGCAAAAAAAGTAATATATGAACTGTATAAAAAATTATTAGCGCAAATCATAGGTACTACTTTGTTATATTACTTTATTATTTAAAAAAAATGCCTTTTAAAAATAATTTTAAATGAAACTCTTACAGGTATTAATATTTTGTCATATAATAATGGCTGTCATGTCTGTATATCATATGTTCCTATCGTCCCGTGAAATGTATTTAAAAATAATTATTTCCTTTTTTATAAAAAAAAATCAGTTTCACGCTGTATCCCGCACACAGCAGGGTAGGAAGAGGGAACCAAGTGTTAAGACATTCCTCACTTATCGCCGAGCCGAGTTTGGAGACAATGCGTGTTGAATAGCGTAACTCCACGCCGAGCTTTGCTTCGACATCAGAGCGAAAAAATGGAAATATAAATTTAAATAATTAATTCATTTCCTCCAGTGGGGATTGAACCCACAACCAGTTGCGTTTAGAGTCTCAGTTTGTGCCCCTGCGCCTCTACTGGCCTTAATTGTCTTGCTTATTTTCTCTATAAAAATATATATTATAATAAAAATAACTTAACGCTTTCTTTTCCTTGAGCTGAGTAGATCTAGTGCTAAGATACTCCTTTGATTATTTTGTATGTTGAATGACGGAATTCAACCGAAGTGAGAAAAAAATATACAATCACTCACAACCATCGCGTTTATTAGTCTTAGATGATCATATAAATAAAATAAAAATTGTTTAAGCACACGAGAAACATTTATAAAATTGTACTATGGCAGTAAATGTCAATTTAAAAAAACATATAAGAAACTCGTATATGGCACAAACTTCGGTAGAGTGATTTTAAAAAATTGTATGAAATTCGTGTGTATTTATTTTAAATACTACGGGCGCTAAAGATCCAGAATAATAAAATATATCGCAATGAAATTCGATTCAGTATTAATATTTTAAAAAATGTATTATTAATACCCCGCAGTGTAATAAATATATGTATAAAAAAAAACAAAAACACAATTGAACGATCCGTCAAGTATGCTGTGTGTTGTTGTAGATTCTCTCAAAATTTTAATAAAACAAAATATTATATTCATAATCAAATGAAGCATCAGCGAATATTAGATTCGATTAGATCTTCAGAATCTAGATATCTCGATGTTATTAAATGTAAACTTAGTTTATTTTATCGATTATAGCTTAGTTCGGACAGTTAGAATTCACGCTCGGCGATAATGAACCGCAGCAGATCGTGGTTTCGAATGATTTTAATTTATTGCTACAAATAGCATTCATTAATCGTCGTTGTATAAATTATAAAATAAATGGATTAAATATCTGTTCACTTACGTTAAATATGCTCTAGATACTTATAACATATTTTGTTCATTTCGTTCCGTACATATAACAATATTAATAAAAATATTAATAAATTCTCCAGTCCCAGTACATTCTGGTGCAAAACCACTACAGATCAGCTTAATCATATAATATTGTAGCTTTAAATGGTATTTGAATACATAAATCGTGTATGTCTATTGCTTTTTTCTTAGCAATTGGTCGCATAAAGCTAAGTCTTTTATGACGTCTGAGTTATCTAGTATTTCTGCAAGTTTCAATAAATATCGTAAAAAGTAAAGTAATGAAAAAAGGAAATTTACATAGTAAAGAAAAATATACAAAAAATAAAATCATTTTGTTAATCTTAATTAAACCATTTAAGTGCGGCACTCACATAATGATTGTAAATATATCTAATCCTATTTCCGATATCCCGGGAACAACATATTTACTGAACATTTTGAAACAGTTTGATATATTTTGACGCTGTATTATTCCAGTTCCGTTTAAATTTAACAAATTATGATCTCTCATTCAATATGCAGAGCATATCGGCCTTTTTGCATGTTTTTTAAATTGAATAAACTGAAAAACAAAAAGTAGCTATTTGACTATAAATTTTTCATAATTTTATTTCTTTTTATATTTTTGCGTTCACGTTGAACCAGCTGTTGAACTGTACAAGACAGTTTCAGTTTCATTCATCTCAACCGGGTATTTTTTTAAATATGGACGTTATAGGCAAAAATGTGATATATAGATATTTTCTTTTAACTAAAGTTATTTCAGTAGCACTGACTAGTTACAATACTAAACTCCGTAAATAAAAAACACAACAATATCTTAGAGGCCAGTCGTGGCGCAGCGGCACGAAGTGTGACTGTTAAAACGACTGGTTGTGGGTTCGATCCCGAGGTATCGAGGCTAAGCGCGGGGTTGAGTTCTGCCGCTCAACACGCAATGCCTCCAGAATTCGGCAGAAAGTGGGAAACGGAGTGTCTTACTAGGTTTTTTTTTGACTTGTTATGCGCCACAGACTTTAGTTGTCTGTGCCTTTTTTGTTCTTAATTGATTATTAAAAATGTTATTTTTCTTTTTAAATGGTCTTACTAGGTTACTAGGCCTACCCTGCTGTGTGCGGGATACAGTGTGAAGCTGATTTAACAATATCTGAGATTCTGTTTAAGAACAGAATAATTAAAAAAAATGCATTCAAAATAGAAATAAAAAGAACAAACAGATTCTCTTGCATGAAATTTCATAAAAATCATATTTCTGTTGTATTTGAACCGACGTTGGTATGTTGTGTATTTTTTCAGCGACGTTACTTTGACACTTTATTGAAACTCATGTAATATGCATGGTAATACTCCGACCCGAAAACAGTAGTGCCTCGTCCCATTAGTAACATTTACAGTTTAAAATATTAAACATTTTTAACTAGCTTATAAAATACGAAAATATATAAATAAAAATATTTACATTTAGAGATAATTTAAAAGTCTAATTAGTTTCACTAAGTCTTAAATTGATCTTTTCAGTTTCTTATAGATAGAAAGATATTTTGGTAAAATATAATATTTAATTACAAATATAAAAGTTATGTTGTGATGTATCGGTATGAAGAGTTTTGTATTTTCCACTTAAAGTTGAGATATAAAATGTGTTTTTCAGCTTCACGCTGTATCTGGTATAGAACAGGCAAAGGGAACCTAGAGTTTAAGCACTCCTTTCCCATTGACACACGTCCATTCCTAACGCCGCGTTGTACCTCGTAACCAATACGAGGAAGTGAAAATAGTAAATATTTAATTTACCTGCGAGAGAATCGAACCCCTACGCCAAGACAGTCTCCAATATTATAAATATAAATTCATTCAATAAGCTATATTTTGAAATGTCACCCCTAGAATTGTTATAAATTTCTTATACATCATATTTTATATTGTTTATAAATAATGAACAAGACTCAAAAACAAAAAAAAAATACATAAAGGCAAATCACAACTCTGGCAACCAATAAATACATCTCAACGCTACATAATAACTTCATGAATATAATATAAGCCATTACGGAGCTCACGGCGAGTGCAGAGAAGAATGATGAAACATGATATACGACCCCACAAGGTGTAATTATATCCGAGAGTAGGTAAACACTTTGGCAGCAGATGCCCGTAACGTACCTCATTAGCTAAGTACATAACTCTATCATGCACTGCCGTTACGACTTTCGCAGCTCTTAATTTAATATAGAGACATACACATACGTACACACGTACAGTCTTACTTAACTACCATTAGTAAAGAAGAAATTTGCATTGAAATTTTAAATACTTGAGAACTGAACAAAACCAGAATTCTTATTGATTACATATTCGACATTAAAAATTCACGAAGCGAACAGTATCGAAATTACTCACGCAAAAACGTGAAAGACATGCCAAAGGCAAAAATGCAGGAAGCACGGCCGCGTCGGCATCAATTAATATTCAGCGGCCAGCGACCGTCTAATGAAATTACCACAACAAAGCGCCGGCAGCGCTGCACGAGATTGTTGTGCAAATATAAACATCGAATTTCCGATAAAATGGGCAAGAAAACCAAAAAAAAATTAAACTGAAGAGATATCACAAAGGTGTTTGCTTTAAATATTATCGAAAGATAGTACTTTATAGCATAATTTTTATATTATACCTATACTACTTATTCAGCTAAAAAAATTTTTTTTTGAGGTGAAAATATTTCACACAAAGCATCGCTTTATATGATTTAATTTGTTTAATTTCAATTGTTTCGTAAATTAATTTTTACATTTTTATAGGAACCGTGAAAATAATGCACAGAAGCCGTTCAATTCCACAGAGTCGAAGAGTAAAGACTATTCAATATATAAATTGAAAGAACAAACGACTGAAGACAATCGACTTTATCACTGAAGACTTACAGTCAATTTGCAAAATATGCTTGAGAGCCGAGCGATTTGGCGACTGTACCGGAACGGACCGAGTTGAATATACAATTGAATATCAAGTAGGATCCTAAGAAAACCTCCAATAATAACAGTCTAGCCCGGTGTCTTCAATCAACGATAAAAATAAAGTATCAGAATAAAATTCGGATCGGATTCGAATCACGCGCAGTTTTAATTCTAGTAAGTAAATTAAGATGTGGCCGGTCCGGGAGAGCGTTTGAATACAAATGGTTTATTCACCAACCGGTTTCAATTTTGCCTCTGCGTCTCGATAACTCATTAGAGATTCAATGCCTGTGCGTTTTCTACTTATTTTCCGACTGTTTTTATTTCCTGAAAAGGTTTCGACCGTTTTTTTTTCAATTTTAACAATACTTACATTAGATTATTATATTTAATAATGTCAATATTTTTCCTAAAGAATATTTTCAAGTCTCTCTCTCTCTATATATATATATAAATTTATTTATTTATAAAGTTCTTATTTAATTCACTTAGAGTGAAAATGAAGTAAAGATTACTAATAGGATGATGACATGACCGTTTCAGTAATATTATACAAACATATAAATAAATATATATTAAAGGAACACACAAAAGTAATGCCAAAGACGACATAATCATCGTATCACGTGACGTCAAATTTTGCGTGACCAAATATAAAATGGCGGTGTTGCGTTCAACACTATAACAATTTCAGTCAGGCCGACATTACGAAAATTTTTCATGCGTTGATAACGAAATCGAATTCATCGATTTAATGGTATTATTAAAATTATATTATCAATTAATAATTTAATTTTAATAATACCAATAAAACTTTAATAATATTATAATAGTATTTTTTTTTCTGCCAACTTATAAATTATTTTTTTGTATTGAATTAAAAATATCGATTAAAGACTTTTCAAAACAATTTAATTAAAATGTTACTTATTAGTAGTTTGACATTACAAAATTCTACTAATTTAGTTTGATTACTGTGTTTTAGAAGATAGTACCACATCGTAGATTTGCGCATCTAAAATTGATTTTATATTAATGTAGTGATATAAATTCAACAGGAGCAATCTAAGAAAAACACTTTTATTACCAGCGAATGCTGATGCTCCACATAAACTACGTACTAAAAGGTACGAATATCCATTTTATTAACCATGGATACAAGCAAAGTTAATCCTAAAAAAACCTGTAAGCCCATATTGTAACAAATTTAACGCCAATCTAGTCGAAATATTACTAGGGACGATAATAACGCACCAAATAAATTTGCTCACAAAATTGGGTTAAGGTTTTAATTTCTTCGACTTGGTGACTGTTATAATCAAATTCAACGGCAGAATAAATGGATATTCTCTTATTTGCTACAGTAATGTTAATAAAAGAGACGAGATTTAAAGAACTACATTGTGAATAGAACCCCGATTGTGAATAGAACCAACAACCTGTCGTGTTTACGGCCACAGGCTTGCGCCACGACTGGCCTCACAACCACATAAAAATATTATTTAAAAAAATGTAGAATACTAACTATTTCAAAATTCACTGTAAGTATAATAGGTTCCTGTACAGTTAAATTCGAGTACAACAAAGCCACTAATTCTGGCGTGATCGTATATTTTCATCAGGATCGAACGGTTTAATATCGACTGAGCCAAAATCTGCAGAGGATTCCGATAGCATAATTCAAGCGGGATTTGAGGTCGCTCGTTGCCCAAAACTTTGTCCATTCGTTTTTTATAATGGTATATGATGACGTTAAGTTTGTAATTCAGCTAAAGTGGCTGTAAGGGAAATTAATGAAAGATTTATGGTGCTATTATTTGAACACAACAGACACTTTATTTCAATTAAAAGAGTCAAACTTTGTGGAATAAAACTTTTAAATATTTTTTGTGTTTTTGTATAATTTATATTTTTACGTACACAATTAACTCATCGTTTTTCTTTTTGTTATGCAAAATCATTGCTTAAGTATAAGATAACATATCAGCAATAGTGGTTATATAATTATTATATATTGCCTTTAATTTTTTTTTATTAATAAATAATAAGTCAACTCTATAATAATCATGTTATACTTATACAAAAAGACCTTATATGCAATCCCTTGATCGTTATGGGTAAATTTAAAAAGGTCTACTGGGTATCGCCATCGATTGTGCTCAACGTGAAAGCGCTTTGCATGCCACCTGCGTCGAACTGTTTACTTTACGAGGTGCTTTGTACGTTCATACGAGCTCCATTCTTTTTCACTGGGTACCCCTTAATTCTAAACCGTACGCCATAAAATGTGAAAATGAGCAATTGATCGACGTCTCTTGGTACGTTATGTTGTGGTCTTTCTTACTGCTTATTTAAAAAATGTTTCAAGAATTTATATACTAAAGTTTAGTATACTATTAAATATTATAGTTTCTACCAGTTAGTACAATATATTTAAAACGTGACACAATCGACGCTTAAACAAACCATAATATCCATTTTAATTTAAAAATTTAATCAATTGAAAGCGAATGGCAGGTCTGGAGATATTAAAAAAGCGAGCCTCACACACGCCTTAATGAAGTATGTTCTAAATTCACGCTCCGATGGCTTCCTTTAAAGCTCCTTACATCTACGCCCTCGGAAATATGCGCAAAGGATATATACAGCCAAGGTTTGTTTTGATACCGTATCAAGCACGAATATTTCATGGGTTATAATATATGTATAAATATTTATTAATAATTTATGTAAATCCCAAAATGTAAATAGTGAAAACCTAGGAGAGAGAGGGAGGAGAGAGAGAGAGGGAGGAGAGAGAGAGAGGGAAGGAGAGAGGCATGGAGAGAGGCATGGAGGTAGGTAGAGAGGGAGGGACGGACGAAGGGAGGGAGGTAGAGAGCGGGAGAGAGAAAGAGAGTACGGGCTCGTGGGTGGCAGTGATTACTGACCTTCAAGTGACCCTTGTACACTCGTTTGCTTTATCTATGCTATAAAAACAATAGTGACAAATCATTCTTTTATTTTAAGTAACGCTTTTCAAGGCGTCAAGACACTCCATTTTACACTTTCGGCTTAATTTCATTTAAATATAAATATTTGCCTACGAGGCTGTTTTATTGTTATTTCGTTTTCATTTGCATTACGATATGAGATAAGAATGTTATTACCTAATTCTAGACAATTTTTTCCAAAAGAAAAGAAAGTCCAATCTCATAAAATTATTTACCGTATTCGTAATAAATACCTACTACTTCCATAATAGAAAAATATAAAATATTCGATTAATATTTTATAACAGATGCAATGTTCAATAACACGCTTGAAATAGGACAGAAGTGTAACTATCTGATATATTATATCTTTATGGGCTGGATCAAGAAAGACATAAAACATATGTGGTCATAACCTGTGCGCTGAGGTTATTCTTGAAATAAATCCTATACGATTTGTTACTATTGTTCAAGTAAAATGAAAATACATGCTTATTATATATATGCATGCTTATTATGTTTTCTATAACTAGAAAATTCACGTTTAGTACATTTATATATTAACTTGAAATTATTTCTAAAATAAATAAATAACGTAATACATAACCTCGTCTTAGAAGCAATAAGAAAATATAAAATATCAACTATTTTACAAATTCGGAAGCAATAAGAGTATAAAGGGAGTGATTTCTTGCGCAAGTGAATAATGGGGGTCCAAACCGAAAGCGTTGGTACGCATAACTGCGATGTTCGCGATAAAAGCAATTTAAATTAGGACATAAACCACGTCAAGAGATTGTCAACCGGGAACGGAGTAGTCCAAGACAATTCATTTAAGTCTTGAGACGCTGTAGAATGTAAAATGAAAGTTAAAAAGAAATCTGGATTGAAAAGAATTGCTGGCTCATTACTGTTCTTGGACTTGCCTTGTGGGCTATGTCATTCACTTCGAATTTTAATTTAGAATGTTTTTTAGTTCTTATAGTTTTTAATTGCAACACGGTTTTTGCACGGAAAATAAGTAAATTACTTTTTTTTATAATTTTTCTAACTTGATAAAATGTCAGACACAAAGTAAATGCTACAAATGCAATTCTGACTTGTTAGTTTAAAATGAGAATGTCAACACTCATTATTTGAAAGCCAGTAGCCAGCAGACCAGTGCTCCCGTATGTTTTACGACCCCTTTGCCGTAATCGAAAACCTAAAAGTACAACGGGATCAACTCCATCACAAAGCGTTTGAGCAAAGTAAATTTTGATCTAAGAGAGGAGACCTTTGCAAAAACACCTATTCCAGCATGGATGGAAAAGGTTTTGAATTAAAATAACCTTTTAGAAATTTAATAAAAACTTTACTTTATTTATACTGTATGTAACGAATAACTGGAAATCGACAATGCAAGTGATTGGAGAAACTGAAGTTGTAAAGAAATTAATTATCTTCATTTTTATACGGAGCTATTAATACGCCAAGATAAAAATAAAAACAGAAAGCTTCTCCATTTCCTATACAGTGACGAGTCGGTAAATTAAAAGTTTTTAGATTAACGAAGGAGAGAATTAATTAGAGACATATAAAGTTAGAGAGTTGGAATCCTTTAGAAAACTTTACGGACGAATTTAAAAGGCGAATCGACAATCAGACGAGTCATAGTAGCACAAAAGCCTTTTTATCTAAAGGATATACGTACGTATATACGCGAATTAAAAGTTTACATGAGATATAAAGTTTTGTAAATTCTTAGCACAGCCTCACAGAGTATCCCGCGCACAACAGGGTAGGCAGAGGGAACCTACTGTTAAGACAGTTTTTGCATTTTCTGCCAAATTCAGGAGATATTGCGACTGGAGTAGCGGAACTCAACACCGCGCTTTGTCTCGACATCAGAGCGAAGAAAATATTAAATATTTCATTTCCTTGAGTGTTTCCTTCAACTTGTTTCATTTACTGACTTGTAAATATTGTAAATATTGTAAAATAAATCTCTAGGAAACTTAAGTGAAATGAAGATTAATGAATGAATATTTCCTATAAAACTTGTACTTTAAAGTCTCAAGCAACTATGTAGGGAGAAGGTCGAACTGAAGAAGAACGGACCAACCTTTAAAACAAAATATAGCTAGCTATACATAAATATGGTGAGAACTCCCGTCAATACACGGCCCGTAAAGACAGGTATGATTAATAATAATGTGCAACTTAAAAACAACTTCTGAAAAAGGCGATAAAATATTCCCTTCATACTTTAGAAAGCGTCGGCCGATGCTTTCATACACATTAAAAGTTGCCAACAAACTTGATCGAGGGCCTTTTATGAGAGAATAAAGAAAAAAACTTTTATAAATACGCATACAACTAACCTATAACAACAGAGAGAGCAAAATGTTCACGGGAATACTTTTTATATGAAAAAGTAAAATATTTTTCTACGTAGAGGTCTACGTAAAGAGCATTATGTTGTTGGGGCCTGTCTTCCGGTGATTTGATTGTCTACACGCTACCGAAACATGTAATAAATATATATTTCTGATCTACTTTTTAATGAAAACTTTACGAATTTATACTAATACATTCTGAAAATTGTATATTTTGAAAGCTATTAAAACTTTATAATAATAAAATAAGAAGACTATTTTTGACGACTATCGTGTAAAATTTACAAACTTATTATCAAAAAACAAAAATATCAAATTAGTGATATAGAAATAATCTTATCAATTCTTAACTACAGTTTGAAGCTATAATTGGACTGGACACTGGACAGCAAGACGCCAACACTGTTCTAAGAACAAGGTACTTCAAATGCTTGAGAGACTGTTGGGAAAGGACGTTTCTTTTAATTAATATCAAAGTACACAGTGAAAGTTCGAATTAGAAATGTAAATGTTTTTGGGTCGTGGAACATATACGAATGTATAATTAAAAATAAATTAAATATGTCGAGGTTAAAAACCTACGACATATACATATGTATCTATATCTTTATTTATTTAGTTAGAAATCTTTTGTTCTTGTTGCTAGACATATCTATACATTGTATATAGTATTTAATAATAGCTTTTTAAATATAATAATTGTGATTATTATACAAGGTTTGGTGTTTGGCAAAAATATTAAAAACTATTTTGGTTTCATGGATCACAAATACACAATATTATCGTCGCCTTAGAGTGTAAAGTAGATGGAACTATAGAATCCGTTTTTTGTTATTATATATTCTTACATATATACCATTCGAAAGTGTAAAAAATACAAAATCTACTTTATTTTATTTTATATAGTACAGAATACAAACAATCTGTTCAATATAATATGAATAATCAAGCTTATTCTGGAGGCAGTACGCGTTCAGTGAAGTTACCAGCGCGTGAAAATAAAAATACTTAATATTCTTAAGTGGTAATCGAACCCACAACCGGTCGCCTTTACAGTCGCACGTTTATGCACTTGCGCCATCTGGCATCGAATTCATTACTTTATAAAAGTTGCCTATTCAATAAATTTAATAATAACACCATTAATTATAAGTGGTGTTACTTTAAAAGTTAAAATAGAAACATCGTTTTAATCACGTTTTTAAAGTGACAAGCAAACTTTACCACCGAGTTTTACATTTACATTTTTAATATAAGAAGTAGAACAACGTGCCACGACACAATTACTGTAATGACCAATTCCACTTAAGAGGCAACTGTAACGTTAATCAAAACTTACTCGACGGACAGGTGAGTGTCTGGTCTGTTTATTAAACTATGTATTAATTATGAGGTTATTATCACTCAGATAAAAGCATTTCGAGCTCTTTGCCTCTACATCAGAACAAATAAATCTCTACATCAGAAAATATAACATATTTCATTTCCTCGGGTGTGAATCGAACCCAGAACCGTTTTACAGCGTTTACAGTCACTTGATTGTGTCTATTCATATCATAATCTATTGAGTTAGATCATTGGAAGTTAACATTTTCATTTCCGATAAAGTTGAAAACGACAGTAATATAAGATTTGTTTCACCTTTTTACCTACAATTATTTGTAGGTAAAACCGTATTATTTTAAACGTAAACCTTGTTCACGTAATTAAATAAATATGATGTGTCAATCGCGATTGAGAAGTTCGAAACAGATCCACCATTTTAAACCGAACGAGGACCATACCATACAAATGCCAATAACGATCACCGATAAAGTAAGTCCGGTAAAATGAAAAAAAAAAACAAAACCGTGTAAAAATACGGAATCATATCATTGCAAGCTACGAACGACGTGGGTTCACAGTTATCTGATTTAATTAAACCTGAAGTAGGACAGAAACCGCTTGAAACTTTGCCGCACTTTGGCTCGGGAATGAAAAAAAAAACCTATTACCCGGCATTGTTATTAAATTATGAACGTGAATCGGTAGACAGTAGATATATGTATTTAGATAAAATAATTAATTCGATATTGCGGCACAATATGGAGGACATCAACCTATTAAAGATATTGGATTTTGTATATTAAATACAAATTCTAGGGACAAGTTTTCAACGTAATTCCTATTCTGTTGGTTTTAGGGTCCATTTTGCAGTTTTAACGGCGCACGCTGGGCCCATAATATGCTTTAATCTGCAAACAAAGATGTGTTCTCGTATAGACTATCATTGTTATAAATTATTCGATTACAATGCAATCTGGAGTGCGGGGGAATAAAGCTACTGACTGGGTTTTGGAAGTGGTTATATGCATAGAATATCCCGGTAATAACAGTTGGTTTTACATAATGGTTTTATTGGATACAAAATCAATGAATGTTGATGTTAAAACAAAGTGACTTATATGAATGATAAGGAAAAATGTTATTTTATTCTGACGCCTTTTCAACCTTTTTGCTAAACAGGTGTATAACTAGTTGTCCCAAAGATATATTATATATTATACATCTCTTTAGAGCTTAGTCACTTTCGATGGGCAATCCATTTATTATAAATATATTTAAAACATATTACAAACATTAAAACATATTACAAACATATTAGAAACATTAACTTCAGCCATGCTTATAAATATTACAAACAACAATATTTATAAGCATGGCTGAAGTTAATGTTTCCTCTAACGTGATATCAACTCGCAATACTGTTCTTTTATCAATCATATTGATATCAATAAAGAGAATTGCATTATGTAAGTATATTGCAATTCTTATAATTATTGGCACATATCGGCAAACATTAAATTTCACTGTAGTTAAAAACCTAAACACAGTCTTGCAATATCGCCACAATTAATATAACGTTAACAAATAGAAGAACCAAATTTATTATTGAAACGTGACGCCTATCTCATACTCGAGTTTCCATTTGCGAATTAGTTTACCTTTAATTTGGCTAAGCGCGCCGACAATGCTCGACAAAAGCAACAGAACAACGTTTTCTTTAAAATTAATTTACGATCATCATTCAAGATTAAAATTGTTTTAGTGATAAAATTCCATAAATAATTTTTTTTAAAACTTGTATAATACATTTGTGTATAACCAATGTATTTTCAGACTGACTCAATGACACTCCGTTCTCAATAAGAATGAGAACGGAGTGTTTTAAGCCTAGGGTCCCTCTCCATACTCTGTGAAATACAGTGTAAACTTAAAAAAGCTGACTTTTATATAGCTAGTAATGAAAAAATTATGGAAACATACAAAAAAATATATATTAATCTTAATGAAATACATATAAGTAATACAAATATTTTCGAATACACCAACACAAACGACTAACATAAAACATATTTAATCAACCCAATCCCACAGTGGCGACTTAAATGAAATATGTACAGTTAAAGAAACAGCTAGAAACTATTGGGACGACAGAAAACCATAACCGTAACATATGTATGTACCATACATACATATATTCAATTTCTATTGTGCATTTTGTATTATTAGGGAAAGGTATTTAATATGTTAAGTATAACTTATTACACGTTAGCTAAGGTTATTAATGAATTTGATGACTGCCATTAATATTTTATCTTTAACAAAGATAGTTCGGGAAATAAATATTATTAATCGATTTAGTGTTAGAAAAGCTAATATGCCCCATATTATGGATTTTTTAGATAATAATTTATCTACGTCAAGTTTTTTTTAGTTTTACGCAACAAAACGTGGCGAAGCTCAACGCCGCTCTTTGGTTACATTACCAGAGCGACAAAACGAAAACTGTCGTGTTTATACTCACACGCTTATGCCCGTGCGCCACAACTGACCTCTAAATATTTATATTAACAATAACTTAAAAAAATATAAACAAAATCTGTTAATTAATATCAAATTACAACCTTATTTAATTATATAAAGCCACATAAATAAAATAAAAAAAAAGCAATACATATACACTGGATTAGTGATATAAACCACCTATCAGGACGCAAGACGAAGCGATCTCCATAATTGGGCATCACTCAGGATGTTTGTTTCGAAACAGTAAATTTATGATGGCAATTTATGCCTAGCCGCGTACGATATTTTTTCAAGGAAGCTCATTTTTTCTGTGAGTGTCTGGATATAGTGAATAGGTATTACTATTTTGCTTTTGTATACAGTAATTTATATAATTGGTGGGCTTCTTGTTAATCGAATCGAACGCGTATAAATGTACGATAATAACAAAAGTCACTTCAATCGTCATTATCATCGTGACGCCAGTCGTGGTGCAATAGGTTGTAGCTTCGATTCCCATTTGAGGAAATGAAATATTTAATATTTTCATTTCTTCGCACTAGTGTCGAGTAAAAGCGCGGCGTTGAGTGCCGCCACTCAAAACGCTTTGCTTTCGCGGAGCGGAGTATCTTACTGATCTTCCTCTGCCTACCCTCCTACATGCAGGATACAGCTTAAAGCTGAAAAAAAAACTTCCATCGTCGTGTAGATTGTGATGTCCTTTTGTAATTTAATTAGGGTTTTGTTTATTTAGAGATAATGAAAATTTCATCACCCAAAAACACACTGCTTATATAATGTGGGCACTCAATCATCAAAGGATGCAGATATTTCGTGATTTAGGCAAGGCGAGCACTTTGATGGATAATCTAGTGACCGGCCCTCAGTTTAGTTTTCAATTTATTGTTAATTTTATAAACATTTTTTAAAAAGAGAATCTCCTTTTTATGAGATCGGTTAATACACGAAAACCTTCAAAGTTTTCAAAGTGAAATAAATACTTTTCTAAAATCAGCAACAAAATAGGTTCAGTAAAACGCGAGATCTGGTCCTCTAGTGACCGTCGCTCAGTTTTCCTTTTATGGTTAATTTAATAAAAATCTAAATAAATTTAATTAGCTTCACGCTGTATCCCGCACACAGCAGGGTAGGCAAAGAAAACCTAGTATTAAGACACTCCGTCGTCCGTCCGGCGGAACTCAACGCCGCTAATTTAATAAAAACTGAGAAATTAGCTTTTTTTAAAAGTGGTCAAATGTAATGCGTGCGTGTGTCAACTTAATAGTATGTAGTAATGTTATATAGTTAAAAAATACAATTATCTGAATCCCTAATAATTAAATGTATATTCTGTTGACACACATTTCCTCAAAAAAAAACAATTCATTTACATTAAAAAAAAACAATTCACACTTGCATAATAATAATATTTCTATATTACATTTCATTTCAAACAGTCTGCATTGCATAGCAGTCGTATTGCTAAAAGTTTTATATATAAAAAAAACCCTCATTATTACCGGTATAAAACTACGAAATAACCACATTTACGGTTAGCCGGAACAATGAATGGAACTCCTCGGAAAGCATTAGCGCCAGGGCTTATGTAGGTAGTAAAAATTGAAAGGTGAAATATAGCAACATAGGAATTTACCCAGGATATTAAATTAACGGAATGAATATAGATAGAATAGTTAAAAATAAAAATTAAATGTATATGGTAGATTGTCTTTTTCTTATTATTTTAAATGGGAAGGAATCCTAGTGTTTAGACACTTCGTTCCCCATATTTCACGTGTCGAATGCCTCCGCATTGCGTGTTTAGTGACGGAACTCAACGCCGTGCTATAAAATATTCAAATAACTGTTTTTAAAAGTAATATAAACGTAATAACAATCTTCCAAGAAAATAATCTTATAATATTAATATAAGTCAAAATAAATTAATTTCTATTATAACAAACGAAAGCGTATAGAATCGGCAAAAAATCTAAGAACAACGGGCGAATCCATACAATAATACTAGTATAACATTAATATGTTTCCAGTCTGCGCCCTGACTCATTCGGATAAGTTGAAACAGGAATTTCATTTCAATTACTGTAAAAGGAGAATTTAAATAGAACGAAGACGCCGTTTACTTAATCCGCGTTTTCTTCTCCGTAATCCGATTTCGAACGATTTTGCTTTTCATCGGCCTATTGAAATAGTCGAGAATATCTAAATACTTATTACCTATATATAAATATATATTATATATAACATACGTAGGTGTGTGTATATGCTAAGTATATACTTGTGATACATACATTTTGTTGGAGCTCGTGGCGTGTAAAAGATAAACATGAACCATTAAATCATTCACAGTGTCAATTTTTTTAAATATTCACGAGTAATTCCTCTACAACAGGTTATAATTTACGTTTATTTAAATAGAAAAATACCTTTTTGTGAAATAAATATATAATCCTTTAATGTTTATTTTCTCTTTGGTCCATTTCGTTATTTATTACTGAATATTTTTATATTCTTTATGAAAGATAGGTGCAATAACAAAAAGCATTGGAAGCAAATATTTCAGAGATTAGCATTTAAAACAAATCAATTTGCGCATGTAGCTTAATTATTATTTGTGAATTTCGCGGAAAGTAGGGAAACGCAGTGTTTAGATATTCCGTTTCTCCACTTTCCGCCAAATTCTGGAGGCATTGCGTGCTAGGTGTCGGAACTCAACGCCGCTCTTTGCTCCGATAACAGAGCGAAGGATTGGAAATATAAATTTAAATAATTTATTTTATCTTCTCAAATGGAGATCGAATCCACAACTTATCGCGTTTATATTTTAATATTTCATTTTCTCACTCTGGCAACGAGGCAAAGCGCGGCGTTAAGTTCCGTCACTCAACACGCAATGTCTCGAGAATTCGGCTGAAACGGTAGTGCCTTAATGGGAACAATGTACCTTAGTACTAGGTTCCCAACTACCTTTTATCTATCCTGCTATGATCGAGATACAGTACAGTAAACAAGCTAAAAAATAATAAATTAATATAATCAAGTAATATAACATATACCTTACGTACGATTTTTATGAGAGATGGGAGAAAAAGATTGACAAAAAATCCTAGTCAACAATTTTTTACCATCGCATAAAGATAATAAAATACAATTACTCCTAAATATCGTTAAATGAACACCAAACCTCGAGCTATCATCAGTTTGCAACACTGAGTCACGTAAAACCTCAATACGAGCCCTCATATTATGTTGTGTTAAGTTAATTGAAGACCTTTATTATACTGTATGTCTGTGGAACTTTGCCTTTGTAAGCCTCTTAGTTAATAAATAAATTCAATTAGTTATCTACACCGCGCTGATACAATTACTTGTTTATATTACATTAGTTTTGCGTATGTGTTGAAGTTGACTGTAGATAGATTGAATTTAATTGCTATTCCCCTTTTTTTAGGTTACCACAGTATCCCACATAGATGTGTAGGCAGTGGTAGCCTAGTGTTAAGATTAATGTGGCCCCCAATTTCTGCCTGATTTTCAAGACGGGTTGAGTGATGGGATTCGCCACCGCGCATATATTAATATATATATATATTATAAAATAGAAACATACTCGTACTAAGACTGGTTTTTATATTTGTCTTAGTATAACATTTTATATGAAAAAACAACACACGCATAAGGCTACATAACACTCGCTAATAAATTATCATTAGCGAGACGTTCGTAACATACCAACGCATTTGTTGTTTCATGCCGTAAAGCCTCGTTTTACAACGTTCCTTATATTTTAATTACACTTATTTTTTGAGCTTCTTGCTGTATCCTGCACACAGCAGGATAGGCAGAGGGAACCCAGCGTTAAGCAACTTCGTTCCCCATTTTCCGGCGAATTCTGAAGTATTGTAGACAGAATACGCCTCGACACCAGCACGAACAAATCAAAACATTTAATTTTTTCATTTCCTTGAGTCAAAATCTAAATCTGCGACTGGCGTCAAATTATACTAATATTATTATTATTATTATGTTTCTCTTTCATAATTCACGGGTTCAAAAGAACCCGGTCCTTTGGAAGGCTTGTGTGGGGACACAGGTCCATAACGTAGAGGCCCCTATTATTATTATTATTATAATATTTAATGTTTGATATTATCTAATTTTATTTACTGAACAGATTAACATAATATATAAAACCAAATAAAAAAAACAACAAAATCCAATATACTCATCTAGCATACGCATAAGACAATACAATTGAGATTTCCAACCGATGGAACCGATTTATCAAAACATGGCCCATGTTTCGCTCATAATTCTAAATTTCCAAATGAAGTGGCACCTTCGGGGGCACCGCGAGCAAAGCTAGCAAATTACCCAAGTGCCCAAAGCACGTAAGGGTTGCGTAATTAAGTAATAAATCTGCCAAAGTATCGCCTCCAATTAGGCGCCATCGTTGCTGTTTACACGTTTATTTAAGATCAACGTAATTGTTTAACTTTAACATTTTCCCGATAAATTCGATGACATATTAAATCACTCATCGTGGGAGGGTTTAAAAAATTATTACGGAAAAGTTACTGTAGTGAAGCAAATAACGTGGACATATTTATCTTTTGATAAAATATTAAAGAGCGGTTTTTAATAAAGTCTATGTTATTTTTATATGATCGAGACGCTTCGAAAAATATATAAATGAAATTTAAGTACAATATACAGTTAACTTAAACATGATAGTCACTGAAACTACGAATAAAGTTACTGTTGCTACTACTAATACTGTTTAGCTTCAAACAAAATGAAACGCAGTAGCGTTTGTATATGAAAAATATAAAAAATACATCAAAATAATTGTAGTAACCTAAATTAAGAATATATATATAGCAACTTTCAACATCAGGTTCCTGTGGCATACTGAACTACAGATATTTAGGGGTCTGTAATTACGCTAATAGCTCTAATAGGGGCTCCGGGACCCCAGAGAAGAGAGCTCATACGATGTTTGTAAACAAGCCGCGTGTAAATTTGTTCAAGAGTCCATTACGTAGGTCACGTCTGAGGTAAATTAAATTCAAATATTATATTTCACATTTTTATTTAATAGTAACGAGTTTAAAATGAATTCATTACGTGCAAAACGGGATAAGTGTCGTCTCTGTTTTAATTAAACAACATTATGATTGGGTCGGTGAAAAATTGTATATAAGTAAAAAAGGTAAAAAAGGTATGTATAAAAAATATATCATATTTATTACAGAAAAAACGTAAAAAGGATCATTTAAGTCTTTTTAGAAAATTTTAAATGTTTGAACGAGTGGTATTTGGACACGCGCCTTTAAGAAACCGTACAGCTCGAAGCGCGGATTCAAATCCCGCTGCATTTATGTTAAGTTAAGCAGCAGTTAACAAAAATTTTAATAAATACTTTTTTGCAATTTTTTTATGTGAAATTGTTAATAACATCGCATACTTGAGTTCGAGCTGAACTTGTTTCTCTTCTTTCTCTTATCTTTGTTTTATAGTTAATACGTGGGGATTTCTTATCAAAAATGTCATTTGAAAAATAACAATAAAATAAAATAACAACATAAATTAATAATTAATTCCCCAAATCATATTTCCGTTCTCAAAGCCACAATAGGCGAAATGTATGAGCGTGTCAAGCTCATTACGAATTTTGAAGGGATAAACGTCCTTCAGATCAGTGCCGGCTATTAAATTTCAATCCGTGTATGGAGTGGTATATTAATTAGTTTGTCCGGCGATTACGCCGAATTAATTGGATAATCCAATATAAATTTAACGCGCTTGCCGCTAGTGATTTTGTATTATACAACTGTGGAAACGGTGGAAATTGCGCCTTTGCTGCGGCTCGGGACCGATATAGCGTCAGTTTATCGAGTCACGTCTAAGAGGTTATTGTGCCAACTCTTCACAAAGAAAATAAATACAGATTTCCTATTATAAAGTAATATAAAATTCTTAATTATTTATAGGAGAGAATTAAGTTCCTACATTTAGAGCTAAGTGCATATTAAATTTATTCAATCTGTTCCTGATAAAAGATGCAAGAAAAAAATACTTTTAGGAGCCCACAACTTTAAAAATTCATAGAGCTCGCCGAGAACTCTCACGAAACAAAAGTGTGCAAACATTTACGTAGACAATGTTCTCGTTAATTGTTTACACAACAAAATGAGAAATGAAAGAACGCAAAGAGTACACATCGGTCTCAGATTCAAGTTAAAAAATATTGCAGGCGGAAGGAACTCTTAATGCATATTTGTTTGAAAAACTATTAAATAAATAACTGCCAATAGTATAGTCTTCATAGGTAACCTAGTGTTAAGACACTCCTTTCCATAGAATGTTAAGTGATGTAACCAATCTTTGTCTAACATAATAATATTATTCAGTGAAATCGTCCATTGTGCAAATTTTTCAATGTACTAATTAATATTTACTTAAACTGAATGATTGAATGAATTGCAAAAGTAAATATTTACTTAAATTTATGTTTCCATTTCTTCGCTCTGTTCTCTCACTTCTGCCACTCAACACGCAATACCTCCAGAATTTGGCAGAAAGTGGGGAACGGAG
>DWAN01000185.1:0-28540 GCA_018230445.1 Heliconius hewitsoni | reverse complement strand
TTAATAGTTAAAATTTATTAGTAGCGCAGCTAATTTTAAGATTATTAATAGTTAAATAGTAAATACCATTCTATTTCTAAACTACGACTAAGTTACACATAAAGTTCTGAGTCTGATTTATCGTTAACAAACGAACGATGTTAGATTAAAGAAAAAAAACAGCTTCATACTGTATCACATACATAGCAGGGTAGGCAGAGGCAACCTGGGAACCTAGTGTTAAGATATTTCGTTCCCATTAGACACTTTCGTTCCTCATTAAGCTTGCAATGTTATATATTCTGGAGGCTTTGCGTGTTAAGGGACGGAAGTCGCGCTTTGACCCGTTACTAGAGTGAGAAAATAAAAATATTAAATATTTCATTCCTCCGGGTAGGAGTGGAACCCACAACCACAGCCACAACCGTCTTGTTATAATTATAAACATGACAGTTGTGGTTAAATAAAATATTAATAAACATATATTTTTGCTTTATGCTTATGTTTATTGTGGGTAACTAATATTTATTTTAACGGGTGGTTAAAACTATACATACCATAATAAGAGAACGGTGTTTTTTATATAAAGTTGAGTTAGGGGCCGTTCAAGTATTACGTAAGGAGTTTTTTTTTTGCAATTATTCACCCCCTCTCCCCTATTTCATCAAAAATAAGCAATCCTCTTGAAAATATTTCCTTGAACACGTCAAAAATAAGCAAATCGCAGGACCACCCCCGCACCCCCCGCTCCCCTACAGTGCTTACGCAATACTTGAACGGCCCCTTATTTTAAATTATAGTATTAATGTTTTCGTCTATTCATTTCTATACAAGACATTTTACGAGAAAAGTATATATAGGTAATATGCAGAATAACAACATCAAATATTTTCAACTAAAATATTAAATTTAAAATACAATCAATTAGTTTTAATAATATCGTATTTTCCAGTTTATACTCCGAGATTTTTTAATAAAAGTGAAATTGCAGTAGTCTCCTGGACTACGGAATGCTTTTAACTGTAAAAAATGAATTGAGATGGATTGCTATTAAATTGACATATTTTAATAGAAAGTTTTTACATCAGATACTAGTTTTGCAATACATCATATTGAAATGAGTTTAGTAGAAAAACTCTGTTGACGTACCAACATACACACATACATGTAATTAAAAAATAATCAGTTGCTATAGATGTATGTATGTCTATTACAGAAATAGAAATATATATCATGTAAGCGTAAGCAACCGATACTCTTGAAGACGTCATGGCACAGTGGAACAAGCGGGTGACTGTGAGCGTGACGGTTTTGAATTCAATTCCCACTCAGTGGGGTGAGGTATTTAATATTTCTATTTCATCGCTCTGATAACAAGGCAATGCGCGTTGATGAATTTCGCCATTCCCCACGCAATTCCTTGAAATATTCGGTAGAATGTGAGAAACGGAGTGTCTTAACACTAGGTTCTTTTCGCCTACTCTTATATGTGCAATACACTATGAAGCTAAAAAACTTATACCTTTACCTATATTATACAAAAAAAATATAAAAAATCGCATACCATGATGGCGATGTCTTAGAAATGAAACCATTTAACCTGAACCTAACGCCGCGCTCCATCTTAAATATTTCGTTAATATAAACACTCCCTGCATAAGCTGGCAATGTTATTTATAATGCCATATCATTTGATATAAAACACACGTGTACAAATTCTTTATTTGATTTCTTAAAGAATGCAACGGCCGCACACTAAGTTCTCAGAAGCGATAGCAATATTATGGCTACTAGGTTAATATTTATTTAAGACTTTATGATATAAATAATTTATAATTTTAAAATGTCAGTGTAGCGCAATAGGTAAATATAAAATCACGATAGACGTGGATTGGAATTCAGCTCGTGGAACAACATTTAAAGAGAAGATCAATTTTGCGCTAGTAAATATCTGCATTGTTTCAAGTTTAGGTTTTATTTAGTAAATTTAATCACCTAGCCAGGCCAAAACTGCCTTCTTACCACTCACTCTTGATTCAAAAATCTGTCATAACATTTTATTAATTTAAAAATTAAATCATCTTCACGCTGTATCCCGCACAAATTAGGATAGGCAGAGCGAGTATTGTTAAGACACTCCGTTCCCCACTTTCTGCCGAATTCTGGAGGCATTGCGTCTTGAGTGGTTTAACTCAACGCCGCGCCTTGACACCAGAGCGACGAAATGAAAATATAAATGTAAATAAATATTTCACTTCCACCAGTGGGGATCGAACCCACAACCAGTCGATTTTACACTCACACTTTGCGCCGCTCCGCCACGATCGATCTCAATAATTTATTGCTTCTAAAATGGGTAGACAAGGAGTTACTTATTGCTAGATCTAAAGAAATTTGCTAATAAAAATCTTCAACATTATCAAAACAGTGTGGATAAAGAATTTTTTATTCGCATATCTTAGTTTAGACGGCAGGTAAAAGTTATTGAGCTGTCAGTAGTAGAGTGCAAGCTTCCAATTTGAAAGGAAATACGTATATATGTAAGTCAGAACCAGCACTGTGTGTAATAAATAAAAGATTTATATCCTAAGGTTCGCTTTACTTGTTATATATGTAAGTATATAATTTTGGGTAGCAAAAGAGCTTACTAAGTAGAATGTGCTATATTTTTTTGTTATTTTATATTTATAATAATCCATATCTAAAATGGTGAATTCTACCATAATTATATTTACCTGCTTTATCATAATTAGTTTATTTAATACTATATTTAAGCAATATGATAAAATAAAATAAAACTCCATCCACTTCACAGCATCGGTAGGCGACAGCCTCAGTTATATATGTATATAAACAGTAAAATATTGTTTCGAAAATTTATAAACAAGAAAAATATTGAAAATGGGTCAAAGGCTTTTACTATTTCCTCTATTAAATATCGTTGTCGTATCGTCCTATAATGGGATCCGATCCATTTGTCACTGCCTAATTGACAGCTGTCAAATGTTCCTATTTTCGCTCCCTGCCATATTGTTAACATAACGATGATACAGATAAAATATTTAGATAACGCTTTGGACTCGTGTCTTTTTATTGTGTTAATTTGATTGTTAGGTTTACTGCGTTATTTGATATTAGTATTGTTAGTTGAAGGTTGCTATGCTAGATGTGGAAGATATATGATATGAATATACTAATCTATATTCTATTTATGACTGTGTGACACAATAGCGTGGTTTGAATTATATAGCTAGATTTTTCATTTGTGCTTTTTGAACATTTATTTACTTTGATCTAATTTTTATAGCTGTCAATCGGGATGTTTATTTTAAATATAATATTTAAATGTGGACGAATATGTTTTTATAAAAATAATTGTACTGTATATAAAGTAATAATTTATTCTATAGTAATAAAAAATATATATAATGTATACACTAACACATATTAACTGTAACTATATAATCAATAAAGTAAGTTATTGGATTAAAGAAAATCCTCTTAGTTATTAATAGAGGAAACCTTTAAGGTAGCTTAAATTAGGGCTCATGGAAATCCTATGCCACTAGTAGTGAAAATTAATTTGCTAAATGAAGGCGGGGTTTCTTGACACTAGGTTTTTAAGACAACAATTTTAAAAACCTTTTTTTTTATATTTTTAGTCTTGCATTTTTATTATATATATTTTTAAAAAAGGAATCTTTCCTTTTTTTACTGCTGATAAAACTCCAACAGGAAACAAGAATATCTGTTTTAGAGAAAAACTAAAATTATTTTAATTTTATGAAGAAAAAATACAAATTCTAGTACAAAATGAACATACCAGAAGATAAATATGGAAAAAACAGGAATAAAGAAGAAGTTCGGTACACTGATGGGCCTGAACTGTTGCTCTTACCTGTTCTTTTATACTAGGTGAGCAAACTTTCAGGTGTGTTAGTGCCGGCTGTACATCGTGGAAGAGCTTTTAAATACGCAATTAGAAATATTTTAATGTTTATAATATGCTGTTATTATGTGGACTTGAAACCATGTAGCAATATATAGAATAGCTGAATTTGATCCGTTTTTGATAATAGTAATCATAGCAATTCTATGATAAAATATTAATAAATAAAATGTGCGGGATACCGTGTGAAGCTAATTTAATTTTATTTTTTTTAATATGTATTTGACAGCTTAGTATTAAGACACTTTGCTCCATAATTTCCGCTAACTTGTCGAGGCGTCGAATGTTTAGTGGCGGATCTCAGCGCCGTGCTTTGCCTTGATACCAGAGCAAAAAAATAACAATATTATTAAATATTTAACTTACATTTTTCCAATATATATAATAAATACATGATATTAACTTTGTTTATTTTATTATTATATCTACTCGTACAACTCGTACTGCGTTGAATTTTGATAATTTTTTTAAAATAATATATACGAAAGAAGTAAAAACTAATATATTTTTATCAACATTTGTTTTTAATTTGTAACATAATTTTTTATTTTAAGTTTTATCTCATCAATGTTTGTCTTAATTTCAAACTAGTGCTCAATGTCGTCTCTGGTACTTTTCTTTTGATCAGTTTTGAAACGTTCTCTTAGCTATAGTTGAAATTGCTTGGTGTGACGTTATCTAAGCCACTAGAAATCTATAATATGTAAGGAAATTGAATATTATGTACCATGTGACATCATTCGAGGTACTAGGTTCTATAATGGAGAATCCACACTACAGTGCTGGCCACGGTTCGTTCTCGGTCCATTCTTATGTTCTTGTACGAGAAATGATACTGATCGACCAAGATCGAATCGTGAACGGCTTTAAAGGGTGAAGTCTCCCTTATTCGTTTTGTGTCCATGTACATTATACTCCTGGTGCTTCTGATGACGTCACAAAATGTTGAATGCAATAACGTCGTACTAAAATGTCTTCCATGTCTATACATCTTTATCAAGTTACTTATTATTTACATAACATAAACGAACGATTTTAGCTATTTTTGTCCTGTATATGATGGCACCGACTCAGAAATAACAGATTTTAAATCTATGTACTTATTATAAAGTTCACGGAAGATATTTAAAAAAGTGTATGGTTATAGAAGATAGACAAAAGGTAGATAAAACATGTTATTGTCTGTGTGTTTATTCACGCTAATTTCAGAAGTGGCTTACCCGGCAAGTTTTCACTAGTGTATTTTGGCAAGCTTCCCATTTAATGTTTGTTTCATTTCAATCTTTATAATATAAATAAAAATATATATTATTATTCAAAAACAAAATTAATGCAGATTAATATTAATGCTTATGTATGTAGTTCAAACAGGCGAAGTCGCAAATGTTTCGCTAGTAATAATTGTGTATGTCAAGTCAATCTCACTTATTATTTTACAATTTTCTTTACTTTTAGAGTAACTAAAATATACATTACGTTCTAATACTTTATAAGACTTCATTAGCAGATAGAGGACGAATTAGAGGAGGTTAAGAGGAAATGAAATATATAGTAGGGTACTTTTTCCCGTAATTGCCGCGGGATCAGAATTTATACGGGAAAAAACACGCTTACCGCATACGAGTAGGTAAACTACTACACATGACATAATCATTTATTTTTCTATTAAAACGTTGAAAGGAACGAATTCCCCTAAATATACTTACATAATAATAAATGCACAGCAATGGAAGTATTCAATATTTTGTGACGTCATTTGAAGTACCAGGAGTGGGTAACTTACAAGGAGACAAAGCGATATAATCCTGTTTTGATATGAAGGGTCTTTGAGAATGTGACGTCATCGAGAGTACCAGGATATCGGGTTGCACGAGGAAGGTGAGCATTATTTTTTTATATAAAGACTATTGAAATGGAAAGAAGGATTCATTTATTTATTTATTAGCCAACGTAATAGGCAATTGACACAAAGTAAGTCTCCAAAAAATATAACAGAATATAAATTTAGTGTTAACACAAGGAAAATACATTTGATAAGTGCTCATGACTTCGTCTTCTTGTAGTCCACAAAAAAGCATGCATTACACATTATATAAACCTTTCTTGAATCATTCTATCTATTATTGAAAGCTTCATTAAAATCAAGTTCTTCCTTATTTAGGAGAATAAGCTATATACATAGTTCTACATTGCATTAGATTAGCCATTATACTATTGTTAAATATTTATTCATTAATTAACTATATTATAATTTTCAGGTTTTTGATAGATTGATAAATTTTGTATTATTGATAGATTTTTTATTATTTTCTAGTTATATTACAATAAGTATACTAATTCTGAGCCCATCGTGACACAGTGGGCGACGTCTGTAAATGCGATGGTTGCTTTAATTGATTACGCTCGGAAGAATGATCTGTTTTCATTACTTCACTTGTAAAAGGACAAAGCAGCGGTGATTTCCACCACTGAACACGCAATGTCTTGGAAATTGGTCAGAACTAGGTTCCTTTTGATTACCCTGCTATATACAGGATACAGTTTTATATATAAATTTTATAATACTTATGGAGCAAGATCAAATGTTGGACTGGCTGCTGAATACGGAAAGTAGGTACCTACTATAGACAGACAGACAGTGCGCGGTATATTATTCAACCGACCAACTCTTAATACCTAAAATGAACAAAATTAAATTGACTAGGGACGAGGGACGAGGCGTATTTCTCTATTTTGTACCACAGCTTTAACATCGAAAACTAATAAAAATTATTTTCCTTCTAGCTCCACGCTGAATCCTGCACAAAGCAATAACGATACTCTATTCTCATTAAGTCATTACCTTTCCCCACTTTCCGCTGAATTCTAAAGGTAATGTGAGTGGCGGAACTTAACGCCATCCTTTGCCTCCCTACCAGAGCGAAGAATAAATATTTAATTTCCTCGAGAGGGAATCGAATCCACAACCTGTCTTATTTACAGTCACAAACTACACCTACTGCGTGCCCCTTCATCACGACTGGCCTCTAATATAAATTCTTCAAATCAACATGACATAAACACGTATCGCGTCTCTTTTTTGTCATCTCTCAAGTGCCCATTAAATAGTTTAATAAAACACTCTCTTCAATAATAGCGTGGCATTTAAATGGGGCCAAGGAGGTCATAAAACGTTGAAACTTAAAATTTTCTACTTTTCTTCACGCCTAATCTCCTCTAGCAGGCAGGGAGAACCTACCGACAATAATCTTCTTTCTCTGTGTTGAGCGGCGTAACTCAACACCGCTTTTTTTCAACAATAGTCTTTCATAAATAGTTTAATAAATCGTCCTCTTCAATAATGCAGGATCGTTAATCTCAAATGGGGCCATAGAGGTCATAAAACGTGGGGTATGTAGTATAATTTTATATTTTCATTCACAATACGTTCGTACGTAAAAGATATGACGCGTTTTATATACGTGCGGCAGAATTTTATGATGGTTATGTCCTAATCTATAGTTTAAACATTGGAAAAATATATTTAGCTTAGCTTGCATATGCGTATATGCTTATATTGTAATACGAGCATCACGTGTGGCTTGAATGTGAATTGAATAAAACTTAAATTATTAATAATTACACATCAAATTTTCGGAAGCTTTCAAGTTCTTACGTTTTTGCAATATATTTAATTATTACTTTGCTCCTTTTGATCGATTGCGTGATATAATGTCCGTAGCTTTTCTTGATATGTGAACTATCAAACACAAAAGGATTTTTGATGTGATACATCGTTAATAACAAATAAATTGATAAAATAAAAAAAAAAAAATAGAAATAAAAATAAAAAAAACCTTTTATTTCTTGCTGAAAAATTAATTTACAGGAAAATAATATGTCGTTTGTTTTATTAACAACATAATTTAGTTTGCAAGAAACAATTTTTAGGTGAAGGTTTCCTCCAATGCTTAACAACGTTCCCTATTTTGAGCAATTTTAGTTCATTTTTATTTTTATTTATTTTTATAAATACATTAGACGAGATAAATGTAATCTTTTCTACTGTATTAGGAGAAAAGTAAGAAGAATTAATTATATTATGTAATTCAATTGTACATATCTGTACGTAATATAATATACGTACTCATTTATATATTCTTGGCATATTCATATAATATAATAGGAATATGCCAAAAATATACAAACTATAGTTGTTGTGATGTTAAGGTTCAATTTCACCTTTTTCCAAATGACCGCTCTTTGACCAGTGGCCTATAAAATGTACTACCTGGTCTGATATTGGCTCCTCGTCTTTAAGATCCTATAATTAATGTTTCAGTGAAGCAAGAAAATTATTATATCACCCTATCATATGGTGACAACCAGAATTAGAATATAGTTTACATATATTCTGATATATTTTTAGCATTACACATGATCCCGTTTATAGGTACATACAAGAAACCTATAATTTAAAGACTGCTTCTCCAACTTTCTGCTAAATTTGAAACATAACACGTTAAATGAAAATCAACGCCACGCTTTTTATACTAGAGCGAGAAAATGAAAACAATTCGTTCCCCAATTGTGAATCGAACCCACAACCGCCGTGATTACATTAAACATTTAATAACAAAAATATAAAACTATCTGTATATCTAAATCCCTATGCAAAATAGATAACTACTGCAGCGACTTCCTGTCTGACATTATATTAAATTAAAATTGCAGGCCGATTATCACATCTATTATGGCACATGTACAGGTTGTTATAAATTTATATATTAAAATATTTTAATATATATTTTTATTTTCAGTCAATTTTGTTTGAGTGGCCTTTAAAAAGAAAATAGAATATCCCGTCCTAGTAGAAATTTTGAAAAACCTCTGTTAGCGTTTCTCTACACTCCCTAAACAATGCCAAATTTCAACTTCAGTAGTTTCATCTGTGCGTTGTTTTTGTTGTTGCTAATTAATCGGAGAGCTTCATATGAACAGATGTTACTGTATGCAAAATTTTTCATTGTTACATAAAAAAAATCTTTTACATTTACATATATGTAAAGTAGGTTACCCTAAAGAATCGATTAATATGTCAGTAGAGCTGCATGCATCAGCTTCATAATCAAACTGTGTAAAAAATCCAAAAAAATTTAATAAAATTTTTTTTACACCTTCACGCTGTATGTCGTATATATCAGGATAGGCAGAGCGAACCTTGTCTTAAGACATTCATTTCCTAATTTCTGAAGAATTTTCGATTTGTTACCAGAACAAAGAAATGAAAATATTCATAAATAATCACAGTCACACGCTTATGGTCCTGTGTCAGGACTACCTCAAATCTTAATATTACTTTAAAAAATATAAACAAAAAACAAAGAAACACCCTATATACATTCAAAGGACGATTCCGATCACGATTAGACCACGGTGATGTCACTTCATTGTTGTACGCAAGTACGTAGATAGAGATGTACATACATACATACATTCATACAGCTATAACCATCGGTGCTTATGAGACAATGCTTTATACGTCGGAACGAGGTTAATTGCTTACTTTATGCCCGTAGTGGACTGTACTTTGAAGGACAGATCCGAAGATAGACTTTAAGCTGTATTTTGTATAACTAAAAGAATCTCTGTCTTAACTCTATAACTCTGTTTTACTTTTCCTTTTCTCTGTTTATTTTCTTAATGTAATGTTTCTTTAAGCTGTAAAAATAAATAATCATGTATACTAGTCGTCACCAGCAACATAGTTTGCGTTATATTTGTTTTTTTAAGATGTAAAACAAAACAATCTATATTTTCCATTCCCGTAGGAATTTTGATAATTGATAATTGCTCCAAATGTCAAATTTTAATTAGTAAAACGTTTATACATCACTCATGTAATAAAAGAGAACAGAATATCTTGCACTAGGTACTAGAAGCTATGCTGGATATTGATACTGTTTATATTTCTCCGAGAGAGATTGGAGGCATCATTTATCGCATTCAGACACGTCCTAGCTGCGCAACGGCGCCCATTTGGTACGTGTACTCTATTATAATACTCTATTTATTCTTTACACCACGAATACTTTTTTATATAAAAAAGTTTTAAAATTTATTAAAATTTTTGAAAAAAAAATACTTATTGAAAAAAACCTATAAAAAAATGAACGTTTTGAACCCGCACGTTTTGGAAATCGTCTAAATGTTTTGACCACTAAATCATGTTACGTTTTTATTGAGCTTTGTTGAAAATTAATTTTATTTTTGTCTTATTATAGAGTTCGGAGAGGCCTCCTAAATTTAATAATATATAAAATAAATAGCGAATATATATTTATTATGTATTTAAGGAAAATTGCTTGATTATTTTAAAATGGTTATCTCTCTTCACTGAAAAAAATAAACACACAAAAAACATTTCATAAATATCAATTTAAATCTATTGGGATTTTATTTGATTTTGCTAGTGTTAATTGTTGTAGTTAATTGAAAAAGATTTAGTTATGTCTTATAAATAGAAAGACAAAAAATATAAGTCAGTAAAATAACTATTTTTTATATTATAAATACACTTTAATAACATCAAATGGAAAAGAAGTGAGTGAAGCCGCAGTGGGGTCACTAGTTTATATTAATTTAACAATATTTTTGGTACCATTACAAAGTTATATACATATTTCCACCCTCCATCAGCCGTATCAACTTTCAACATGAAAGATTAATTTTATTTCATTATACGAGTGACCCACTCTTATAATGAATTAAAAAAAATTTAATTTGGCGTTTATATTATACTTAAGAATTCAATTAAATTCTAAAGAAATTTAACTAAAATTTTTGTAACAGTCTCACTTTTTACCCCTGCGCCACGACTGGCCTTACTATACGTAAACTGTTTATATTTAGTCCCTTTCTTATATAGTAAGAATTTTTAAATGAAACTATTTTAACCGGATTAATCGCGTATATTTTTTATTTTTATACATTTTTGGAAAGCCGACGTTTCGAACACTTTGCAGTAGACCGTCTACCCGTGACCATGTAAAAATACAAAATAAACGCGATTAATCGGGTTAAAATAGTTTCATTAAAATGTGTATTAATCCAGATATAAATCAAAGAACTTTTTACTTTTACTTTAAGAATACAGCAATCAGAAAACAAAAGATAATAGAGGCACGTAGATCGTAGTGCAACCACAACATTCATTTTCGGCAACATAAATCAACTGAAAATAGTGTAAAAGGCTTTAATTGAATTAAAAAAATACAAATTTATGATTTTTATCACATAGCCCAGTATGAAGTAATTCCGTTCTATGGTATCGTGCTGCCATTGCGTGTTGTACGGTATAACTCAACACCATCTTGACTTGCCAAAACGGAGAAAAAATATAATTCTTTCCCGATATCATCCCTCTGCGCTACAATGACTATTAATTATATCAATTATATTTTCATTGTCGAAAAAGAAATATATAAAAAGAAAAAGAAATACATAAAAATTATTATCAATTTTATGTAATAAAAACCTTCAATTAATAATAAAAATAATTATTTAACATTTTCTTAGTACTTCTAAGCGATTTTTTTTTCTAGCTTCCATAGTGACTTTATTTCCTTTGTAACTTACACTTCGGGCTGTGTTACTTACGGCGAGAGCACCCAAAGTGCAGGAACACTTCTTACACAACTCTATTCATAGGATACTTGCTTTATTGTCTAAAGTCTCTTTGACGTTTAACCAGCTTTACAAATTTGTAATTTTGTTAACTCAGGTAGGCCGTCTTAGTAAAGTTGTTTTAACTAAAATTCTTACAATTTTTGTGAATAAGCCGTTGGTAATGTTAAGTTTTTTAAATTATTTCTATGCATTTTTTATTTTTTAAGTGGTATTCATAAGAAACAATCCTGCTGCGTGCGCACCATTTCATTATTACGCGCCACCAGCGAGAGTAAACGTACAACTACGTACAACTAGGTAGTACAACAGTCGACATAGTCAAGATATTTTCATTAGATATAATTTTCTATATTCATCTAGTAATACATAATACACATCACTAACAATATTATTTTAATAAGTTTCAAATTCGTCACATTTTAGTTGGCCTAGTTGTTTAACAAATACATAAAAGATATGTGAGGCCATCATGGCACAGGGGCACAATGGTGTGACTGTAACGCGACGGTTGTGGGTTCGATCACCACTCGAGGAAATGATATATTATTCTATATTCTGGTACCATGGCAAAAAACTGGCATCGATTTCTGCCACTCAACACACAATGCCTCGAAAAATTCTGCGGAAAGTGAGGAACGAATTGTCTTACCACAAGATTCCCTCTGCTTATCTTGGTGTAAGCCGGATACAGCGTGAAGCTGATTTTTATAAAAAGAAGAATCTAGATTAGCCACATCACTACAAGTGATCTTTTACCTTATACATCACCATAAAACAGACAAGGGGACGCAAACAAACTGGTTGGTGTGTAAATGGTTTTAATGCAAAAAAAAAGAAAATAAAGTTACTTAAAGTTTACGTAGGTATTTTTTTTATGAAAAACGACAGGGCAAACGAGCGTTCGGGTCACCTGATGATAAGTGATTACCGCCGCCCACGACACCGTGCAACACCAGAAGCGCTACAAGTCCGTTGCCGGCCTTTAAGGTGGAGACTGACGCGCTTTTTGAAGGTACCCATGTCATATCGACCTGGAAACACTGCCGTGGGTAGGCAGGCCATTTCACAGTTCCGTGGCGCGTGGAAGGAAATCCCTCTGAAACCGCACAGTAGTGGATTGCCACGTATCCAGGGATGGTTTTCTAACCGCACAGTATGACATAAGCTAAAATATCATCCACACCGGATGATATTTTAGCTTATGACGTACTGTGCGGTTAGAAAATTCGGCAGCAGGTAATAGGTCAAACAGTTCTTCAGAACACTCCCCATGGTAAATGCGCTAGAGGACGCACAGTGAGGAGACGTATCTACGTCTAAAGTATCAAGCCTTTCACAGATCATTGGGTCCCCAATGATTAGAATGGTACATCCATATATTACATACTAGATTAAAACACAATATATATAAGTTACTTAAAATGTATATAAGTTAATAAAAATAAATTAAATGTAGAATTTTTTCTTATATCTATTTCGTTGCACTGGTAACGAGGCAAAAGTGCAGCGTCTGCCATTCAACGGGCAATGCCTCCGGAATTCGTCGCTCCAGGTTCTCTTTGCCTATCCTATCCTATGTGCGGGATACAGCGTGAAGCTAAAAAAAACTGAAAACAAGTATCCTAAGCTCTTTCTATAAAATATCTTCCAAGTGGTTTATAACTACAACAAAGTTATAATACAGTAGAGACTAGTAGTATATCATGGAAATAAATCTCTACAAAACTAAAATATTTTCAAGAAAATTATTAGATACTTTGTAAAGCACTTCCATTATCTATCTCATAGATAATGTATCGCAACCCCACAAATTCAACATTTCAAACGCGATTCTAACATTAGTGGATCTAGTGAATTTTCAATATCTACGTTTGTAGGTTTTAAAACTACAGTACAATAAAATATTAAAGTACTAAAGTACTTATCGATATATTGATTAAAATTTATTTTAACATCCCTCCGTATCCTACCCTTAGCAGCAGTTGTCCGTCGCCATTAAGCTTTCGATATCCGCCAAATTCTGGAGACATTGCGTATTGAGTGGCGCAACTCAACGCCGCGCTATGCTTTGTCAACAGGACAGAGAAATGAAAATATTAAATATTTTTAATACAGACAGAGAAATGAAAATATTAAAAATATTTAATGAATATGAAATGAAAATATTAAATATTTTTAATATTTACATTTCTCTGTTTGCACCATTCCCCCATTGGGAATGCAACCCACAACCATCTCCTTTACATTCGCATTCTAGTGCCGTTGTGGGGTTTATCAAGTCTGATGTAGTGGTTGGATTTATGCTCGTGCACTGTGTGCTCACACATAACTGACTTCGATATATGCTCATTCTTGAAATCGGAGATGTGTTTGTTACCTTCATCCTAACACAGGTGCTTCTCTTTGTGTGGCCAATGACATGCCACGACGGCTACATTCAATTAGTATTTAGAGTTGAAATAAATGAAGCACACTGTTTAAAAGTGGGTATTTAAATTTAAAATTTTAAAAAAGCAGCGCAAAATTTTTATTACTGGCCAAAATTGAGAAATGTATAAGAAATTAGATTTAGGTCAAAATAGGATTACAATACCTTATAAAGTTACTTGCACAAGTTTTGTGGCTAAAACGATGTGATCAAAGTTATAAGTTTTCTCTATCTAATCCACTATTATAAGAATTGTTCTCATAATAAAATCTTTGATTTTCGCGATTATTACACATTTTAAATGAAATTTTTTGTATTCCCATATATTTAATATTTAGTCTGTCAGTTAATATAATTTATCAAACTACCGCCAACGATTTCTTAATTGCCTCATGTACTGTCCTGGATTCTTGTTAACTGTATCATTCCTCTCAGTCAAGACTAAAAGTTTATATGAGTGCCAGGTGGTAAAAAGTTTCTTACTGTTTTCTCTATTCAAATACGCATGTTTTATTTTAATAGTAATCACGAATCCTTTAAGGAATATATCTGTTCTCCATAACGAGGATGTGGGGTTTATCAAACCTGATGTAATAGTTGGGTTTATCCGCTTTGTGTTCACACATAATTGACTTTTATATATTGCTATTATTGATATCTCCTTAAGAACGTCAAGAAAAGTCATAACGTAGCCAGCATGTAGCAAAATACTCAGAAGGAAAGATATCAGAGATATCAAGAATGGGCTTATATATAGTATACTTTACCCTAACACAAATGCTTCTTTTGTTTGACCAATATATGATAAGCCAAAGTCATAATGTAGTTTATATATGCCTGCATACTGCCAAGAAAGATTATTTTTCACTGGTCACAATAATTGGTTCACTTGTATGTTAGGCTTGAATATAGTTTTAATGGAAACTCTTCTTTAGATGTTGACAATATTGTCAATAATCCCATATACATAGAGCAGAAATTGTAACAAAGCTTATAGCACAGTAGGCCACACGGTATATAGGAATCCCATGAACACCGTTGGCAAAATTTTGTTTCAGAGAGTCCACTACCACACTACAGAGAAACGTGTGGGTAATACTTAGTCAGAAAAGACTTCATTTAAATAAAATATATTAACATTTCCACCAATAAATAATTTTGTATTTTGTAATTACTGCTCTCCGCTCCACAGTTCTATAGCTGATTGATTCATTTCAACTCATTTTGCTTGCTCGGTCCTTTCTTCTCGAGTATTTAATATTTATTGATGGAATTTAAGAATGCAATTTATTATTACAAGTTCAACGTAGTTCCTAATGAGCCCGCTCCGCTCGCGGCGGTAGACGGAATCTTACGACGCTGAACACCTAAATTTCGACAGGTGGGGTATGCCCTTCAGCAGAACAAGCTTAAAATTTCCCAGCAGTGTCGTCAGAAGACCAACAAGCGACTGTGTAGAGGCAGTTGTCATTTGTCCCATGTGTAAAGGGAGTCACTAGGTTCCCGCTATCTACCCTGATTTAAGCGTGGTACAGGTAGCATAAACTTTGTTATACAACTTCGTAATGGGTTTTGCATACTGAAAAAACACACTTAAAAAAACCTCTCTATTCTATAACATACTTTAACAATTAATCTTTTGTTGTTTGACACGTGTATCTCATTTCTTAATATAAAAATGAAACAGGATTTGCATGTCGTTAGTAGATACGCAACGCTACATTTAGATACGCGATAAAGATTTAAGCTATAGAAAGGGTAAATCTAGAGTAATGAAAATCTAAAGTAATGAACACTTGTCTCATCTAAAGATGCTCATCTAAGCAAACTGACATCACACATACAAATATCTATGCTTATTGAGTGGCGCAAGTCAGTCATATTTATATATTCGGACACAGAAAACAAAAAAAAAACCTTTTAGCTATATCTCCCATATACTGCCCTGTAATAGGCAGAGTGAACCTAGTATCCCCCTACACGGGGATCGAACTAACAATCATTTTCCAATGAAAAGTCGAGACCAGATAGAATAACTAAAAAGTATCCTATAAACTTACTGTGGATGGTAGTGGATCTATATAATTTTTCGTATTTATTTGAGCCTAATAAAAAAAAAAAAAAAATTAAGAATATTTTAACAATATTTTATATGTAGTTTCAGAATTTTTTTATATTTGTAGACAATTCTTAAAATCTTTTAAATAATACCTAACATACATAATGAAGGTTGAAAAATAACGTCTGGAATATCGTTTGTTCGTTTACTATTCGCCAATTGAGAGCATCTAGCGACCTTGCGGGCGGTAATTGTTAGTATTACAAAGCCCATCACACTCATAAATATGTATACGTAGATGTTATATCTATTTAAAATTATAAGACTAGTTGCAGCCCGCGACTGCGGTCCATGGATTATATGACACTAGTCATGCTCCTTCCATTTACCAAAAGTAAAAACGTGCGTAAAAGTTTTACATCAGAAGAAACTTTCACATCAGACCTTCCTTTTTTTTAAATCAACTGATCATAGTCTTAACCAATTTATCTTATTTTTTTTAACAATTTTAAAGTATTAATCCACACCCAGGAAAGAAAAATACTTATTTAGAAAACGACCAGGTCGGTTTCCAAGAGGCGCGGGTTCGAGTCCCGCTACGTTCAAATTTTTATACCCTTAATTTTTATCTCCTTTTGTTTTCTCCAACTCATTACCTATATAAACATATGCCGTAAATGAAAACTACATGCTATTGCTTCACATCTATTCAGATCTACAAAATAATTTGTAATCTATATGACGTATATATCCATATTTTTACGTGAATGCTAAACAACATACAATAAGACAAAGAAATAAAAATTACAAAATTAATTTAAAAATATGATGTAAGCTGAATCATATCCAATTATCATATAAAAATGTGATGATGAGAAATATTTTTCTGACACTTTTATGGAATAAAGAACACTACAAATATATATTTTTTATTTTATTTCATTATTTTCTTAATTCTACAGTTATTATATGTTTAAAGATAAACGGAAATATCAAATCGAAGTTGTGGTTTTTGGTTTGATTTTTTAATTGCAATCACGTCATTGTTGAAACAAATGCAAAAATTTAAAAATAATGTAACATTGGATATCATTAAATTGGTATCTCGATTTGTGTCAAGTGGGAAAAGAAATGTTTTTTAAGGTTCTCTGTTTTTTTCCACACAAAATCTGAAATATATATAGTAGCATAATAATTTAACCTGTTTATAAGCTTTCAGAGTCCGTAATTTAGAATTTAGCATGATGCCACTTATCCGTTAAGTGCCATAGCCATACATTATCATCTAAACCAAACGTGTATGCGAAATTTCAGTTTAATTAATTGAGCGTAGCGAGTTTATAAATCTGTTTTATAATTTAAATTATAAACGATATATATAACGAATAAAAAAATAAATAAATGCTTTTTTATAAACGTTTTGTAATTTCGACGTAGCTATATAATAATTATATTTACTTCATCATATCCACTATTACATCGCTATTTACTATTTGAAGACATAATTTGAATTTTGGGTTAATTACGGGTTAAGTTCTTTAAAAAGCCTAATCTTTCGAACAAAATCTGCAATGTAACCAGAATAAAGCAAAGTATTCAGAAGAAACTTATTATTATTACACTCCGCTCCTCATTTTCCGTACAATATCTGACATGTGTGTTGAGAGGTGGAACTCAACGCCGCGCTTTGTCTTTTCACCAGAGCTGGGAAATAAAAATAATTCATTGCCTCGAATGGCATTTACAGACAAATGCTGCACCACAACGTCGTTTAGTAAAGTATAATAAAAAACAACATTAAGTTAAATTTATTAACTAAATATAGTAATATTGATCTATAAAGTAACAGAAGGGCGATTGTTATTTCACAATTATTGAAATGAACCAATTTCTTGCCTCAGCGGGAATCGAATTTGCATCATCATTATGGAAATAACAACGGATTAAATCCACTAAAGATTACTGTTACAAAATAAAACAATTCAAATTTAAATTTTTACATAAATTTAAACCTTAGGCCAATTATTTAACTATATCAATGTTTTTTATTGTATAGTTATCAGGCCTAAACCCTATTTAGGCTATGTTTGATTTTGAAAACTGGCATATCTAATGTAGAAGATTTAAAACATCTGATAGAGAAAAGAAAAAATGTTTTAGAAATAATAAAATGCCGCCTTAGTAAATGTTGTTTAGAGTGATAGATATTTTCCATTAACTTACAAAATCACTTATATTAGCTAATTTTATAAAATTTTTATAAGTACCAGAGTAGGCAGAAGGAACCTAGTGTTCAGACACTCCGTTCCTCGCTGACTTATAAGCTTTGAATATCGGTTTCAATCATAAAATCAGCTTAAGGTTATAGAACAGATTGATTTATGATAAAATTATGTCTGTTTTTTCCACAATATAAACAATATTGTAATATAAGACATGTAAAAGTATACCCAAAAGATTGGAAACGAAATGGCTGTGGATTCCAGTGAGAATAATTTAATTTCTTTATTTTAATCTCAAAGTGCAGCGTGAAGTACCGAACTTTAACGCTGCAATGCAATTATTCAACACACAATGTCTCGATTACAAGCGAGAAGCGATGAAAGGAATTTCTCCGTTTACTCTTCTATATGGTATAATTCGTGAAGCTGACTAAAATTCATATTATTATTTCAAGCTTAATTTTATTTAAAACTAAATAACATTGATAGTTAATATTTCGTGTCACGGATGTAGAGCACTGTACCCGCGGCGGCTGATCAGACGTGACGGTGCGCGTGCGCATTGTTTGTTGAATAAATGATTTATTGCTTAGAATTATTTTTGAATGGACAGGTGTATTTTGTATTGGTAATAGCCAAACTAGTTTTGGAGTTATATTTAATGTTTTGTGCGGTGGAGTTAGGAAGAATTTGATGATATATTTTTGTGTAATACCTTCGCCATAAAGATGTATTTACGTATCCGCAAGAAACATGTAGATACAAATACTAGGTATTAAAAAAAGAAAACAGAATATTTTACCTCTTTGCCTATCCCATATAATTACCGTGGGAGAGGCCTAAAGAAGATTTTTAAAAGTGAATAATTATAACATCGTTTATCTAATTGATATAGATAAAGATTGAAAGCGTAGAATATAGTGTCTGTTCACAAAAAGGTTTTTACTTATTCTGTGGAAATAGCGTGAAACTGAAAATCATTATAATTTATTTGCTTCTAATTAGTAAAATAAAATATATCAATATTCATATTGATGCGATAAGAGCGAGTCGGACTATTAACCGAGGGTTCCGTAACAATTTAATGACACCGGAAAATACAACTCATAAAAGTTGCTGTCCAGGCGAAATACTCTATAGATTTCTTTTACGCGGCGAATTTCATACAAAATTTAGCAATAACAATGCATAAGTAATCGTATCTTTCGATGGCGTTGATTAAAGCTTGATTTTTTCTGTATTCCATGAAACCATAGACTTGACTATTTGATATAGATTTTTGCAGAAAACTCGACATAAATGATAAATGAACAGACGTATAGACGAAGACATAAAATTATAACAAATATCAATTGATTGTCATAACAAAAACATATATTTAGTTTAAGTTCTAATACGCTTTCTCCACACACACGTAGTACAAAAATTTAACTAGTCTCGCTAACAAAGTGGCACCGTCCACCCATATACTCCACACAAGTGCCGTCGCACAATGGAGCTCTGTCACAAAGAGATCGGGGTTCAATGTACCAGCCGTACTATGAAAGATTCACTGTTTCTAAGAACCAAACGTTTACAAGATCCATAATTATTTTTAGGTTTGAGCGTAATAGATTTTTTAGAGTTTACGCAGTTAGAAAATTTATTTTTATTGTTAATAAAATCTGTAGGTTTGATAACGGCGAATTTTTTTTTATAATAAAAAATAAACAAAGCTTTTATTATATATCCGTTTGAAAAATTATAAATATATCTCTTTATAAATTACTAGTCACAAGTAACGGCTCAATACCCGTGCTCAAATGAAAATATATAGAAATAGTCAAACCGAGCTTCGACTCCGACGTTCCTAAATTTCACTAATCTATCCTCGGCATTATCCCTTACTCAAACCCAAAACAAATTATGTTTTTTGGCATTTTACTAAAGAATTTTTACTCAAACATGGAAGTTAAATTTTCCGTCAAACGTCGAAATAAAAATAATTGGTCGAGCTTTGCCTAGTCGATCCAAGAAGCGACGGACAGAGGCTAACCTGTTTTTAAAGAATCAACTGAATTGATATACTGATATACTTTTATTTGGCGCTACCTCAGAAAGGGCTCCACTTTCAAATTAGTGAATACGCATATTGTCTTTACATACTTATATATTAGACTAATAGTCCTCAAAGGTTTCAGCTTTGCTAAAATGCCGTAGGGCTGGCGGCCTTGGTAGCTTGGACTATTAAAAGAAGAAGAGGACTAGAGGAAATAAAATAAAACTGTAAACTTTGTGGGTACCATCACATGTGACAAAAACTGTTTGTTAATAAAGATATTATTATTATTATTCATTAACCAAATATAAAACGTATATCTTATTAAATACATTTAATCAATGTCAGATATTATTATATTGTGAAATATGAAAGAAATATGGTCCACGCTTATGACAAGTTACGATACGCTGATTGGTATTGTAGTGTAATTCGTAACGCGATACGCGTTTGTCACTCAGCGCACGAGTGACTGTGAATGCTGACGTTACCTTGAACGTGTACAGTTGGCTGTAGATTATAATTGTAAAAATATTATTGTGTTTATTATTTTAATTTCCTTAGTTTTATTGCTTATGGATTTTCAAAAGTAAGCTATTATAGTATTAGATATTTTTTTCCCTATGCACCGGCCAAATTCAGAGACAAAATGGCAACTCAACCCCGTGTTTTATCTGCCTGTCGCCTCTTTGGCCAACAAATGAAAACAGTTACGCGTCTCCGGTGGAAAAAGAGCTCATGATAACTGTGTTTTCATTCAAATGCTGTGCCACTGGTCCATACTTCACTTCATTGTCCGCCTGGTATGTATGTTTGTCCGTCTATCAAGACCATTTAGATCAAAATTGCGTGGATATATCAAGGTCAAATTAATATCAAGTATCCAAGTCTATCGTTCCTCCAAAGGACATTTGATATTAACAACATATAAAAGAAACACAAAAAATTAAGCTACTACTTCAACGTAATCAAACGATATACGCATTTATGCATTGTTTTGCTGGATTCGTATGATTTTCGTATAAAGCAAAGGATACTTTCTGAAGATTTACAATTATCAAATTTGGCAAGAAGTGAAAATTTTCAATATAAACAAAGGAAAAAATCTGTTAAATGGAAATTCATTGTAATATCATAGAACAAAATATTACAAGCTTATTATTTGTAGTCCATCTCATATAAAATGAATATTTCATACGCCTGCAAATTTAAGTTTGTCTAATATAATACTGACATTCCCGTTAGCCTACAATCCAAATGTACCAATAAGTAAACACACATAGTCAGTGGAGTGACCGGTCAAGTGCGAGTCGGTTTCGTAATACTTTGCAATTTGAATTCTCTCAACATTTTTAGCCTAATTACAAAAAAATACTCTGAAGATTTTTAGTTCTTACTCGTGCAGACACATTTCAACAAGTTTTCGATAGTGTTAACACTATAAAAATATTTTCCTTTTTACGCTTTTAAAGACAAATTTAAAGACGACATTATTGTATTATATATTTTTTTAATATCAATATTATTATTAATAATATTCGTAAAAAAGAAAATATTTTTATGTTTAAAAAATTAACGGGAGAACTTTCTTAAATTTTTACTTTTTGTTATGTTATGTTTTTTGAAAAACAATGAGCTCTCTATTAGCTTTTTACATCAAAACAAATAATTTAAAATGGTTTTTAAGCACTTTCGAAAATATCTCGATACAAAAACAATATTTATTTTCAATATGTCACATGCATGCAAGCATTGATATACATATTTGTTATTTTTTAAACGTCACGAAAATGGTATATGAATTTTGAACGTAATTTCGAAATATTTTGATAATATTTACTATACTAGTGGAACAAAACTAACATTGTTAGTTTTTAAAAAATATATATTTGTGGAGTTTTAAAAAAATATTTCTCACTTAAATTTGTTTCTCTTTCTATACAATTTACATTAAGAATAGATAAGGAGTAAAACACAACGGTGATTACTAACCTCATACTAATATCATAAGTACGTATGTGTAAGTGAATAATTATGAGTAAATGGGAGTCTTACTCATATATAAATGAATAGACGATAATATGTATACGTATATGTTTTATCATTTATTTTCAATAGTATAGGATTTTCCTTTCAATTACTTTTCCTTGCTATCCCAAGAACTTTATAATATAAAATTTAATTATTTTATTTGTAAATATTTTTCTTAAGATAAAATGGCTGTATTTTCCATTATTTATAATTAATTGGTAATCAACAGTCATTTCAAGATAATGCGTATTGGTTAGCGGAAACTTTACCCTATCACGTTACCACAACTTTTAAAAGATATACGTTTAACAAAATAAGAAAAAGCATTACGACTAGATCATAGAAATTTATAATTTTCAACATCATTTCCATAGTTTTTTAAGAAAAAAAAATCTTACCCTATGTATGTTGATATTATCATTAATATCTTAAGCAATCACCTCTCGTACAGATCTGTTGAAAAGCTAAGTTCTCACGTTTAACATTCATTAATCAATCACAGTCCAATGCAACCATGTTCAGTACACACCTACGTTGTGATTGTAGCCTTATTTTTGTCGCAGATCATTTGTCATTTTGCCTGTATTTTAAGTGTTGACGTTCTGTTTAGTTTATTGCTATTGCAAAAATATTTTTCTGTATCAGAGAAGCTGCTCTATACTCTTTTTATTTAGAATAACTATAATAGAAATATTAAAGTTAAAAATTATTAATTTGAGCGAACTATACGGTAGATATGTAAGTGATAATTTAAACCTATTACATATTACAAACATGTAATATGCAATTAATTTAAAATATCGTTATAATTTCCAAAATAAAAATAGCTTAACAGAAACATGATATTAAAACTATAAATTTACTTGTACTTTATTTCTGTACTGACTGTACCAATGTACGTCCGCAACTAAAATTAATATTCAGGATGTGAATTAATTATAATATTATAAATCCGTAATGTAGAAATATTTAATCATTAATAAGGTTTAAATTACAATATTTTTTTATCAAAATTTTGACAAATTCTTTTTTATTTTCATAGTCATCGGCTTAGAGTTATTTTAAAATTTTTCGTATTTCTTCAACTGTGAACAAAATGAAAATTATAATCTATTTGGCTTTTGCCAAGGGAAAGAATAAAATTTTTTCTATGAATTGGAATTGAATTCCGATATTTTAATTGATCTTTAAGTAGTCATTTTTTTCAGCTTCAAGCTGTATCCCACATATAACATGGTAGGCAGCGGGAACCTAGTGTTAAAACACTGTGTTCACCCCTTTCCGCCTAATTTTCGAAACATTACGCGCGCAAAAATAAAATCAACTCCGCGCTTTGTCTTGTTACCAGAGCGAAAAAATTAAATAATTTGTTCTGAGTTAAAATGGAACTTACAGTAATCGCGCTTACAGACATTATGCCTGACGGCCCTAAATAAAACATTTCAAAATAGCTAGAGATAGTACTGCTTATATAACAAATAGCGCTGTTTTAATATAAAATTAATTGCAAATAGTGTAAGAGTTATTTAAGATTTAATAAAATGAACAGCAATATTCGTTACTAAGCTGTTAAAATAACATTAGTTAATTAACGTACATATATCGTATTAACGTCAATATTAGGTTAAATTTACATTTGAGAATAATTAAGAAAATTAAAATAAAAAAATAGGCGTTTTTGGCGCAGCAGGATCACGTTTGACTCTAAACAAGCTGGTTGTGGGTTCGATTTCCGCTTAGAAAAATTTTTATTTTTATTTTTTTGCTCTGGTGACTGAAAAAGCGGCAAATTCAAGACATTGCATGTTGCTAAATTGCAACATGCAGAAGGAGAAAGGATGATTTGATACAAGATATACAGCAGATAGACTGCCTATGCTGCGGCGGAATAAAGCGATTGTCGTCGGTTTGATTTATATTTGAACCAATATTTCTAATATTTTTGTTGAAAAAGTCGTGCTTTAAATTCCGCCGTTGAATATGCCTAAAAGTAGCCAAAGTATTTCCTGTCTTGTGATGTGAAATGCGCGAGGATAGTAAAAAAATAAGAAATCTTGTCGAATCATTAGTAGTATAGTCCTACTTTAATAACTAACTTGTATCAATCAACAGAGAAATATATTTAGTGAAGTTAGAAAATGGCGGCACAGGTAAAATTGATTGAATATTGACTTATCATCACTCACTGCTGCATATACGCCTTCCTCAAAAAATCCACTACTCTTATTCCTGCACTGCGTTCCCCGGCGACGGCGACGGCGATAGTGGTCGCGGCGCAACGGCACAGCACAGAGTTGTAAAAATGCTGAATTGGAGTTTGATGAATTATTTTAAGAACAAACGTGGCATTAAGTCACATATCTCGAAAATTTTGCGGCGTGTAAATAACGGAAAAAATATTATTTTAAAAAATATCCTTTCATTGATAGATAGTTCAACCTAGCTCCAAAAATGCACTATGGTGACGTCGTCAATCGGATTTATTTGACTAACTAATGTTAAAATTCTATTTTCCGTAAATTTCTTGTTTTATATAAAAATGTATTGACTTACGTTTATTCACTAATTTCATTAATCATTGGGTCTTTCCATACATAAATCAGGATATCGATATCCTTCTTATAAAGAATAAAGAGGCTTAAATTAAAGTCTTGTCAATTCTTGATTAAAATTGTGCAATAAAAAATAATATGATAATTCAATGCCCTTGTAGGTTCAGCACCATATACACAATAATTTTCGCTCTAAGGCATACCTTCACATTGAGTTCTACCACTCAACATGCGCTCACGAATACCAGGCTGTTCGATTCTGATAAAGAGTAATCTTTCCGATTGACACGTCTCGTTGCAAACGCCGTAAAAGTGGTGAGTTTGAGTGGGAAAGTTGCTAACGGTAGATAATACTGATGACAACGATGAGATTCACCGTTGAGGGAATAATGCAGAAAATTGCTGAACGGAGACTTAATTCCAAGTTCCCTCTAGCTACCCCTGGGAAGGCAGTCGTGAATTTGGGCATCCAAGAAAGTGAATTTTCTTTTATTTTAATAGAAATAATTGTACATATGTCTGTCATATGAACGGATGTCACAAAATTGACTTATTTATATGGGGACACTAACAAAGTAACGTATAGCTGAAATTAAAAGTGTTTTAATGGTTACTGCAAGCAGTAACTGTGGTGGGAGTTACCACCGGAACTGAGTTTATGGCTGGTCTAATCGTGGAAAAGCAGGTAGGAATCGATACAAAAATAGACGCGCTTCCGCTGACGTTTGGTGAGAGTAATGAGATGAACGCGATTTAATAAAAATATATTTTTTTAACTTTGTTATTGTGTAACTTAAAAAACTTTGAAATTAGGATAGATTATATTATAGTTTTAATTATTTATTACTTAAAGCATGGGTAGAGGAAACCTAGCATAGTGTTAAGACACTCCCTACTCCTCTTTCAAACCATTTTATTTAATTTATTTGCGGTACGAAGGCCTTTCTATTTGTTGGTTCTGCATTGAAAACTTGCAACTCGAAGTGTTTATTAAAATAATAATAAGATTAATAAAGATCTGAAGTTAAAATAATTTTCAGGTAAACTTTTATGTGATATACATATTGATTTTCTAGGCAAAGATCTACTTTCAGACAGTTCCAGTGCCTACAGACAGTATTTTTAAATAAAAAAGACGAGACAAGTGAGCTGTTGTGAAGTACACCGACCCTATGTAGCACCAGATGAGCTGCAGGTGTGTTGCGGGCTTTTTAGGTGGAGAAATAGAGCATTTAATGCTATTACAACTTAAAATGTTTATCAATTCTGATTCCCTTTATATTTGTTTTGTTTTCGCTTCCTCTTACATTTTGCGCCACTCGCAAAAGACTACGCCCAGCGTAAGGTGCGGCCTGCATACACTCATACTAATGGATTGCTTTTCATGCCCCTTATTATCGTTACAGATTATAAACCTTGTACTAATATACATGTAGCTACATTTACACTAATACAATGTTTGCCAAAATATTACTCTAGCTCTAATAGCTCAATACAATGTTCTAGCTGCTGTGTTCACTAAATAACTAAATTAATAACAGAATTCTGAGCTTAAATCTGGAAATTTATTAAAGCAGGTGTTTTTGAAAACTTTAAAATGTATTTCGCATAAAGAAAGAAAATCTAGTGTTAAAACATCATTTTTTTTACTTTCCACATAATTTTCGGGACATTGAGTAGCAGAATTCAATGCAACGCTTTGTTTGTCCTAACAAAGCAAGTAAATCAAAATAACCATGGATGAGAATCAAACTTACAACCATCATGCTTACAATCTGACGTTGTGCTGCTGCATCACAACGACGCACTTTCAAATTAAATATCCTTTTCGAAATACAATATCGCAAATAAATTTGAAAGTTATAAGTGTAAAATTATATATATATATTATTTATTCTTTATTTTTTTTATTCATACTCCATTCGTCTCCAGTATTTTTAAAATTTTTACATCCCTTTTAGAAAAACTTATACGTTCATATATTTCTTCACTGCATGATGAAAATGCCCATTGTTTTTGGAATTAGCAAATTATATTATAAAAAGCAAAGGGAAAAAAACTTAAATCCAAACAATAAATCACTTTATGAGATATTGCATAATATTCATACTGAGTCCTGAACCGAAACACTAACCTACTTTAAATTATCACACGTGCCAAGGTTCGTTATTCGATTGTAAATGTAGAGAGTCCTCTACTATCTTCATTTAGTTCGGCAATGCAAATTAATTATGACATACAAGAATGCAGATTGTAATTAAAATGTTTTAAGAAAATTATATTTTTGGCAGTGTCTTAACACTAGGTTTTTTATTATGTTAAGCTTCTATACTAATATTATAAATCTGAAGAGTTTGTTGCACGCGCTAATCTCAGGAGCTGTTACACAATTTAAAAAAAATATTTTTGTGTTAGTAAATCTATTTCTCGAGAAAGGTTAATATTACGTCACGTAACACAACGTTAGCTCATTTTCGCGATTATTTAAAATTTTAAATGACTTATTTAACTAAATATACACGATGAATCCTGTTATTTTTTTTCAGCTCCACGCTGTTCCCTGTGTGTAGCAGAGAAAGCAAAGGTAGCTTTGTGTTAAGAGACGCTTCTATCTTTTTCGCCGAATTCTGGCGGTATTGCGGTTTGAGTAGCGGAATTCAACGCCGCGCTTTGTCTCACCCCCAGAGCAAATAAATGAAAATATTAAATATTCCATTTCCTCAAGTGGGAATCGAATCCACAATCTGTCGCGTCTGTCACTAAATAAATAATTTTAATAAAAAAAAAACTCTTGCTTTACTCAGTGAATGACTGACAGACAAAATGATATGACCAACAAAACATTGTAAAACTATAGTTGTTAATAACTAAATTAATAATGTACCAGTAAAGGCATAAAATTAAACTGCCTCAACGCTAATAAAGTGTTTAATTTCATAAATCACTGGTTAGCTTATACTAACTGTTAATATCAATTTGTTTATAATAGACAGTAAATCCTATATTAAAGTTCACTGGAACTGTTGAGCTTACGTAAGTTCTAAATTGTAATGGTACCAGGCGGTGTCTATGCGTCTAAAACTAAAGATGGGGACAAACTAGATTTTATATAACTTTATAAAGAAAAATAAGAGAGGTTTACTTTATAATATCTTTTTTACAAAACGTGTAAATATTTGAACATAGCGTAGGGTTTGAACCTGCGCCTCTAGAAACCCGACCAAGCGCGTTTCAATTCATACGAATTTCATATGCTTGCTGTAAGCTATAATATAGCTTCTCTAAATTTGTTAAAAATGCTAAGCTCTTTTCTTTAATGTCTTTAGGTCTACGCTGAATCCTGCCTTTTTAAGTGTAAGGAGGAGAACCTGGGAACCTAGTACTAAAACACTTCGTTACCATTAAGACACTTCCGTTCCCCATGTTGAGTGGCGAAACTCAACTGTTTTATGACAATACTAATTGGTTAAATTAACCTCTATAAATATTTTTTTATTTTTGTTTCTTATTAACCCCTGAAAAGATAAGAAGAAAGTTATATGCTTGATGTGGCTGTGTATGTCAGATCTGTATATCTGTTCGCCTAAGGCATCGTAGGCCCAAACGAATAAATT
>DWAN01000184.1:0-28633 GCA_018230445.1 Heliconius hewitsoni | reverse complement strand
ATATATATATATATATATATATATATATATATATATATATATACATATATAGAATGAAATAATTTACTATAGTATATGTCGCCGCGATCCTTATTTTCAGTATTTTTTTTCTTACCTTCACGCTGTGTTTCCTGTTGTTCAATATTCAGTCAGTTCAGGTGATATGAAATATTTTCATTTCCTCTGATAATATGACAAAGCGCCGGTATATAGCAGGGTGTGCAGGCATACACCTAAATTTAAGACACTCCATTGCTCGCTTTCCGTCCAATTTTTGAGACATTGTGTTACGAATAGCTGAGCTGAACGCTGCGCTTTGTCGTATTATCAGAGGAAATGAAAATAATTAATATCACCTGAACCGACTGAATATTGAACTCACAGCGGTTTACAATTAGTCGCTATGTTGTTGCACCAGTACAGTGTTATAATAGTATCTGAAGGGAATCGAGAAGAGATCAACAAGTTTTACTTTCAATCTATAGGGCCTTACATATATTTAGCATATAGATCGTTAACAAACCTGTAGCAGATCACTCTTAGCGCTGAGCTCGTGCCGCAGCTGAGTGATGTGGTCCCGCGCACCTCGAAGCTCGCTCTCAAGCGACGTTACACGAGACTCGAGCCGTCCATTCGCCGCCAGCAGTTCTTTTCCAATCCGTGCCGTTAGCTCTAAGTCTTTTTCTTTCTAATGAAAATATTTTTATCAGTCTCAATGAAAAAATATAGTAATATAACCGAGAAGCATATAATATTAAATAAATAAATAATAAGTCGTAAGTAAAAGATTTTCAAATAATTTTCTGTTGTTGTCGTTTTAAAATAATTAATTATTGGTGTTGTACGTTTGAGTGTAATTCAAACAAAAGATAATATACCTTCAAGTGGACACTATTAATCGAGTAAATACATATTTTATTATAAATATAACAAGAAATAATAATGTTATTTTTTTACCTAATTACTCTTTAATATGTCATACATTTACAAATCTATACATATACAATGTCAACAAACTTACTTCTTCTAAGAGCCTTGTTACCGCTTCGATGTCATTGTAGGTTTTTGTCATTTGGCTCACCCTGTTGCTGCATAGAACTGTCAAAATAAAATAGTTCACTGAATTAAATCGTTTTCTAATTTGCGATATACGTTCAACTAGGTATTAGATAAGGTAATTTTAACTATTCCTCGAAGTCCTTTCATTGAAGTTAAGTGAAACGTAACGTAGATAAGAGTAAAAAATAATAATACATCTATATACATCTGTATTGTTCAATACGAATAGTTTTTAAAATATAAAATATTATGAAAATTTAAAAGGAATATCTTTTGTTTGTTTATAAATTAAATGTCATATACTCGTATATGTACGTTTGCGTTTAAGAGTATCACAATATTACTAAATAGCTACTGTGAAGTGTTTCTGTTAAAATTACTCTGTATGAAACAATTGGTAAATAAAAAATGAATTTTGAATTATCCAATAAAAATAATTATAATAAACGAGAACTTTAATGGAGAATTCGATTTATTTTTCCAATTTTCTACTCACTTTTAATATATACAAATATATCAACTTGAGTTAACTGTTAATGAAATAAGTAAACATTTACATACACAGACTGTTGATAATTGAAATTAAATAAAAAAAGAGGCACAAAACATTAACAGATTAAATAATTTGATATTGTTTTTTTTTAAAGGCCGAAACTTTTTACATATATACATTTACACTTTCGTTTTTTCACATAAATCCAAACACCTGAACCTTACAATTTGTAGCAGAAAAGAGTGCTAATATTCTTTTCATAATCACACAAAAATAATAAATCAATGTGGTCGAGTGTTAGTGCCCATATAACGGAATGTTTATAAATGCACAACCGATTCAGGCAACTGATAAGATATTTCCAATATCTACAAGACATATTTACTTATCAGACAATTTAAGTGTATTAATTAATAACAATAACTGACCAGCAAAAATATCTTCAATATTTGATGTAGAAACGTTCATGTGATCTTCATAATTCATAAAGAAATAATAATAAAAGTTTAAATATTAATAATTTAAATTAATCAAGACGTAACGATTCTTACATCAAAATGTAAAATAAAGTGCGTGCCTTTCAACACTAGCGTGCACTGATCGCTCGAGTTGGTGACTGCGTATTCAAAGAACGCGCACCAGGCACACGAGACACGTAAAATAAACTATGCTCTATTGTGTAACATGAGAAAACTGGATTACACAGAGTCAATAAATAATTTTGCAAAACAATAATCATTTGGTGCATTTTAAAACCGATGATTGTTGCTCCTAAATTGTTTCAGCTTTATTCTTTTAAGCAAAAATATTTCTATTCACCCATGAAGTGGATTAGTAGGTATATACTTAATACTTTTATTAATATATAAGTAAAATGTTTATATAAATGATTTAAAAAATGCCACTGCCAGAAGAAATTTTATAAAAGTATATGTCAGAAACATGAGTCAGATGTCTTCATTTATAAATTTGGCAGGACCTGAAACCTAAATTAACTCCAATCGATGCACTACTACAATGCATCACGTAACAACGTCTCGTAGATTATGATGCGTAATAAAAAGAAACTCATACATATCTAAGAGTTCTTACAAAATATTAATTAATTCACTTGAATGTAACAATACCGCTTTCTATTAAAGTAAAAACCTACCAGTGGGAAAAAAGATCAATAATAGATGTACCTATTCAATGTAGCATTTTGTTCCCACTCACGACACACACGTTGTGATCGGAGCGGATATTGATTGTGTTCTAAGTTAAACGTTATCAACAATAATAACTATTCATAATTTTAACATTCACTTCCGTACATAGTGAATTATTAATTGAATAATAAATTTAAAAATATTTTAATTGTTTATGCCTTTTTGTTGCTTATTTTATAATTTAATATAATTGTATTTATCACTTATTCATATTTATTATAGTTTAATAGGTGGTGCTATAATATTTAATTTAGTAAAAAGCAAATGACCTGAAAAATAAGAAAAATAAATTAAGCGAGTTTATTTAGAAGAAATTTGAACTTTTATTTAAATATTCCATGAATTTTAAAAAATAATAAAATATTTTAAACAGATATTAAAAGCATGCAGATTGTACAGCCAAGTGTTGTAAGAAAAATAATGGCCCTGTTGTGATGATGTTGATGACAATGATATAATAGTATCAACTACAATTGATCCGAATAGATAACTGGAAAATGTAAATTGGAATAAGGGTTTTATATAGAAAAAAGCAAAAATCGCGTTGATTGCGAAAAAAGCATGTTAATTACAAAACCAAAGAAGTGTTCAGTAGTGTGTTTATACCGGCGGATCATGGCTGTACCTCGATCAAGTAGTAAAGTCCGTATAACGCGAAAGTAGAGTCGGCCGAACCTGTCCCGGGCCAGATGATACAGGAAGTCGGGGTATTCGCCGAGACACTCTCTGAGTTCCGCGTCGGAGAGGAAGCTCAGCTCTTGGAAGAGCTCGCGATCGAAGCCGGGCGGCGGCGAGGCGCGCGAGCCTCCCGCGCACCCCGCGCCCGTGGCCGCACCGCCCTCCGCCGTGACGCGCCCGACTCGCGAACATCGGCTCCGCCCGCCTCACGCCGGCGAAGATTTTTTTTTTCAGGCCGTCGCACACTTTTATATCACTTCATACGACCACTCACTTTGATAGCACAAGTTTCATTTAAATTGTATCCGTCTCCTCAATATTCTCTTATTTGTCTGTTGTTTCATATTGCCACTAAGTAAAAATGAATTTACTACTGGTCGGCACTGTCAAATAATTTCGTAATGATTTAATTATGATTATTACTGAAAAAAAAATGTCTAAGCATCTAACAGATCGAAGGCGCAAAAACGGCGTTATTATACTGAACGATACAATGTGCTATATTTTTATTGTCCATAACTAACTCGCAGGCTAACTATAATAAAAATAGACTAGTCGTAAAACTAGTAGTTACTATTGATTTCAAGTTTTTCATTTAGATAAATGTATGTTTAATATTTAACTTAGTCAGTTTTATGAAAACAAATAAAATGTCATAAAAAAATATTCTATATTACGGTTGTACTGTTAGTAGGTACAGTGATTTTATATTTCACTTATACATATATTACAATTTATAATAATGCAAATTTTAAACATTCAATTAAAAAACAGATGATATAAGATTTAATATGATAGAGGAATTGAATGTCAGCAACATTCAACAATTTGAAAATGATGATTAGTTTCAAAAAACCTTTGTTGTTTATAAAAAGTTGTTTAAATATCCATTATTATTCGAATTTCAAGTTAAAAGTCTCTACAACAGAATGTGAGAACGCCATAAAGGTCGCCTTGCACGTGATTGCCCTGACGTAAATCAGCCTTGTGTCAGTATAAAGTCAAGATATAACACTTTTTATTAATAATATATTAGCCTTACTTATCGCCATTACTGTATGAAATATTTATATACTACATAAGAGAAATGAAAGTTAGTAATTCGTAATTGACTCGCACAGGCAAGAAACCATTCTCACATGTGGACGTTTCAAAAGAAGGCAGAATATGATTAATTTTTTTATTAAATTTTAAGCTGGTTCGTATTACATAACACTAATAATTTAATATACATATTTAATATCTTACTATTAATTTTAAGAATGAGTTTAATAAGATGCCTTTAAGATTTTATACAAGAATAACATTTCGAAAATACTATGCCGGTTACTATGAAAAGTATATTTGAAAGGTACTGATTTAAAAAAAATACTTACGAAAAATAGCAGAATAATTTTATATAGAATAAAGATATTCTTATATATACTTGATATATACTTAAACTTGGGCTTCCTAATTTCATTGAAATGATTTCTTTTACTAACGGTTGAGTATTTTAGGTCAATGTTAAAAACTTTCACGATAAAATGTGCAGCAGTAAGATACACGCGATTCAGTCACATACATATATATAATATGCGGAACGACTCCAATGGATCGATGGTACGGCGTCCATTTCCGTCCGCCGACGCGCAATCACTACCGAAGGCAGTCACTGGTCGTGGTCAGTACTTAATATACGCCGATAGTTTTCTTACAATGAATAATATATTATACAAACAACTTTCAACCGTATCTCATGAACAGTTTCGACTACAATTGCTTGTTTTTGCATTTATACATACATAATTCAGGTGCGGCAAGTGAGAATTTGCATCACACATAAGTATTCCACCACGAGTCATATAAAATATAAATTTATCGTCCGCCCTCTAATGTAGACAAATAAAATTATAAAACTTTGGCATAAAATGTCCAAGGTCAAGATTTATCTTTATATGTGATTTTCACTTTGCTAGGGTTAATAATGATCATTTGTTCACTTTTGATATAATATAGGCAAATAAGTAAACGCGTACATAATTAAAGTATTTAGCATGTTCTCAATGTAATAAATATTAGATTTTACTGTAAATATTAATATTTGTATGTCAATAATAAATTTATGATTTAACTAACATTTCAAGTGTTAAACAAATCAAGCAAAAAGAAAGTGCGTTTTCCCAAATTGTATATTTTTATTGATTAAAATTTGAAGCAAGCTATTAAAAATATATGCTAACTACTTTATAATACGTATATAGATAACAAAGAACATAATAATTATGCTCTCACGGTCAAGATAACATATAGTTTGACGGTGGCCCACAGCTGTTGCGCGGGGGGGGGGCGCCGTCGCGACGCGTCTCCCCAATCCCGAACACGCCTCAATCGATGACACGCCGACTCCGTAGCTAGCTATATTCGTTATATGTTATAGCGTGCCCTTTAATTTACACTACTTATATATAATATTACAGTCCCTCAGCCAAAGGTTACCAATTAATATTACCGCTAGAGACCAACGCTGGTCTTATGTAAGATGTAATGATATATTATCACAATTCGATTTTTATAAATGAAATGAGGTCACGAACGCGACGGAACTGTTCAGGAACGCGAGATAACTAGGATTGAAGGACGGTTGCGTTAAAAGAAGCCGACACAACGGGTGCACCGATGCACCGTAGTGCTGTAGTAGGCTATAACATATAGCGTTGCGGATGGCGCAGCCAGTTCTGCGTTGAACAAGGGAAGGCGGGCCGCGGGTGTCGAGGAGTCGCAGTATTGATCCGGCGGTAGGGTGAGCGCGCGTGTCGCGTGGCTACCGGCGCGAGTCGCGACCGTCACTGGTGTTCGCGTGGAGGCGCCGCGCACGCGCTCCGCCCGCACAGGCGAGACTGGCACGCCGTTTACCGCTTGCCGCACCGCAATACATTATTCTTATCTATTAAATGATTTCTTTGCTACTTTGTTTCATTATATTATACCTTTGTTGCTTTATTTCAAAAAATTGAACAGAGTAACTGACTATCTATAATACAAAAATAAGGCATTGTTCGTGTATTAAAGACAATTACGCCTTGGTACGTATCCGATTTTAAAGGATTTATATAGATACAAGTGGATGTCCGCAATTTCATTTGCGTGGACGTTCTCCACCAAAATTCAAGTTACTCCGGATTGAGTTGCTACTCAAATAAGCTTTTTGTTAGGAGAGTGGGAAAATAGAAACAATTTAAATTTAGTAATTTCTCTAAGTGGATATCAAATTCGTAGCTTTCCCAAATAGGTTTTGTAATAATATTGTTGTATATACACGACGGCTTGTATTATTATTATAGTTTGGCTGGGCTATTATAGCTGTTTATCAGATATTCCAGATCTTTATTTTTTTATACACATCGTGCCGAAAAATCATCTTTCACTTTCATCTTCCACTAAGGCAGGCATTTCATCACTTGTAATGTTTTAGCTAGACTGTCATGGTTATTCTTCAGATGTTTCAGATCCCCAATTTTTATAAGTCAATGAAACATGGTCATTATACTTGACCACTTTTGTTAAGGACGCTATTAATTATTTGTAACAGCTTAGCTGGACCAGTCACTACAGTTATATTTCGAGTGTGGAAGTCTTCGAAATAATATATCGCTAAGGCCAGGCCTACTAGTTACACAACAGGAAAGTTGCATTCAAATCTGTCCAAATACAGACAAAAATGTTAAAAATCATAGATTCCTATTCTATTACTGTTTTATCATAGTATTGATAGATATAATATGATTCACAAATCACTATTCGTAGTAAGTATAAGTATATTTTAGAAAATTTTTAAACCCATATAAAAGGTTCTTTTTCGTGGAAAATTTACAATATCAAATGTTTGAAAATAATAATTATCTTTCAACTATGTTCATAAAAAATTGTGTAGGTACATATTAAGGTCATGAAATATTTTGTATATTATTAATAAAGGAAACTCTGTTTTATTATATCAAAATGTACATTAATGCAAATTAAATTTTTGTCAAAAATTAAAATTAACTTCTTCTTAGTAATCCAATAATTTGCATGGGTTTTTTAAAGTAAATAATATGGTGGTATGCATAAATTTATGTTCTTATATAAATTTATGCATACCACCATCAGTTTGTTCTGTACTAGTACTACCTGTTGGATGCTTGGTGCCAAATTTCATAATTCTAGGTTTTTCAAGGTAATTCTATTAATTTTGATTCCCTTTGTAGTGTAGAAGTACGTGTTTTTTGTTATTAATTATTTGTAATTATTTTTTAGGATTTAATTTTTCTTCTTTTATTTTGTTGCCTTTTTATATTTTGTTGCCTACTAGAATAGCATTATTTTTTTTATTCGTGCTGTATCCCGTACATAACAGGAAAAACAGGGAAACTTTGGGAACCTGGTCTTAAGTGTTTTAACTTCCGTACCTAACTTCAAATAATCTTAAAGTAAATCTCTCATCAAAAATGTATACATCCTTGAAAGTAAAGCCATGAAACCGTTATAGACAACTAGATATAACATTCAGTCGTTTTCAATATGAGAAAAAAAATGAAAATGTTTTTAAATTTTTTATTTTAATTAATTTTCTGAACACCGCAAATCAGGGTGTAATACATCATTTAAATAATAAAATTCTTCAAAGGAAGACAAAAATCGTCAGCACTTTACATTTAACAAACTAAGTAATATCATCTAGTTACGATATAGTTAAAAAAATATTATAAGCATTGCAAACTACAAAAGTTAATAATTAGAATAAAAATTAATAATTAAAATAAAAGTCGATTAAATAGTAAATACACAAAAAATTATAAATATAAAATGTTTATCTATGAAGTTTTTACAAAATGATTTTAGATATAAAATAAATCAGCTTCACACTGTATGCCGCACACAGCAGGGTAGGCAGAGGGAACTTAGTGTTAAGACACTCCGTTCCCCACTTTCTGCCGAATTCTGGAGGCATTGCGTGTTGAGTGGCAGAACTCAACGCTTAGCCTCGACACCAGCCAGAGCGAAGAAATTGGAAATATAAATTTAAGTAAATATTTCATCTCCTCGAGTGGGGATCGCGACTGTGGGTTCCATCCCACCAGTCGGTTTTACAGTCACACTTCGTGCCGCTGCGCCACGACTGGGATCTACATATAAAATGTTCATATAATATCAAAAGTTTACTTACGAAAGTAATTGAGCGTCTCCCTGATCTGGTCAGGCGTAAGAGCGTAGTCTTCAGAGTTGACCGGTAGCGCTGGCGACGGAATAAACCAATCTTGATTTTCGTAACCTGGAAAATGTAACTTGTTAAATATGTCGCTTTACATTCGATTTACAAAACGACAATTATCTACAAAACAACAAATTAATTGTGTACGATACTAAGGGCCGTATTTATAAACCGCTCGCAAGTCTCATATCGATTTTGAGATGCCGTTTTATTTCATAGATCTATAATTTATGAATGAAAGCGGTAACTCAAGATCGACTTTTAGGTCCATATTTATAAATCATTCTCATACTTGAGAATGATTTATAAATATGGACCTAAAACAATTTATTATTTAAATAGCAAACCTTCCCCACTCATTCGAACTAGATACAGTATCGATACACATTTACAGTTTCTATTTTAATCAGATATTTATTTAGCTGTTTATCTTGTCTATCTATGTTGGCAAATTAAGAAGCGGCTACGTCAGAGGAGCTCTGAATCACACCTACAACACATTCCCCGTCCACTTTCAATCTAGTTTGTTCCCGTTTACGATATCACGTGACTTAATCTACCACATTCTAGGGTAGGGTAATAGTAATATCCATGAATATATAAATTAATATGTGCTATAATATTAAACGTATATCAGTAAAAATTAATGTTTCAAATTTTGATCGCACCATTTTATTTTACATTTTATTACTTTCTTAAAACCGATACTTTTATCGATTATAATGTGTTAAGTCGATTTTTCAATTAAAACTTTTTAAGCTTATTTTAAAATCTGAAACTTAATAAACATCGATCTCAGTCAAAGTATAAGACGGAATTAGAACGTTGTATCAAAGAAAAAAAAGATGTGAATCATATTCGAAATATAGGAAAAGCAAAAAATTAAAATGTGATTTCGAATAAATAAAGTGACATTTACAAAACAACGTAGAATTGCATTTCTAAGATTCCTATCATACCATAGCTCGCGTATAGCATACCACAAATTGCAGCGAGTTGACGGATAGCATACAAGAGACCGGTCGGGAATGCGCACTGGCCAGCGGACGATGACTCGTGCGGTGAGACACCATTATTTATAGCGTCGTTGGACTACGTAACGCTGGCGCCGGAAGCTGCGCTACGCATTTAGTAGGAAGGAACTCTGTTCTAGTTATATAATAATAATTTCCTATTTTTTTTTAATAGATAAAACACATTAAACATTGCGGTATTCGTCATAAATCAAGTGAGTTTTTTTTTTCTTTTCTCTTTCTATTTAGATATATTCAGATATATATTTTTATATACAGCGTACATTTGGCAGAATATTTGCGTTAAAATACAACGGGCACTTTTTACTCGCATTTTGAAAAATCGGAAATACATATCAAGATACTATGAAATTATACGATTTCGTCGACATTTTATATTTTGTAGATATTTTAATTTAGGTCCGTAACTACCTAATTTGCGCAAGTCGCATGCGACAGTACGTATTCAATTTGATCGACAAACATGCAGTCGAATGCGAGTAACTGCTAGAAGGATATTATCGAAAGATCTATTTTTGTAAGTTAAGAGAAAATAAAGTAGGTAACATTTTTAACCCATTTTTTTTCATTGACTGTATGTCAAAAAAATGCGCTCTAGTATAGAGTGTGCGCTTGGCTCTAAAATGAAACATAAATTGCGTATATATAAATTTTATTACGTTTAAACGAAAGTTCCATTGTCAATTGTCAATTAAGCAAAATATACAGTGAAAATGAGAAAGTGCTTCTTCAACTACAACAGCATTAAATTAGCTTTTCTCCTCTATTATACATGTTGAATAGTAGGCCATGGACGAGCGTAAACGTACTAAAATAGAAAATGCATATATTTAACCTCATTGAGATAAATCAATACAATACAACATTAAAACTATCTGAAAATTAACAAATAAGAATAATAATTATAATGGTTCTGGTTGAATCTCGTAAAACTTCCTGCGTCGACGAAGGTCGTGCCAATTCAAATGTGTAATTACATTCTAGCGATCTTCGAGAGTTTTTTTTGTCAAAAAATTTAAATTTATGTGTTTATTTTAACAAGAATTTTAAATTCAAGTATAGTCATTACTACTGACTTATAATCGTCGCTTGCGTTAAATATATGTATATTTTTTAGTATAATCTTTTAGTAATTTTAGAGATATTAAATATAAACTCGGTTGCCATATAACAAACAATAATTGAGTGTTAGCTTCTGTTTAGTCCATTAACACTTGATCGTTAGACTGAGAGACCACACTTTGTTAAGTGTGACTGTGGATGCGGCTAGTTGTGGGCTGGATCCCGATTCGAAGAAATGAAATATTTATTTATATTTACATTCTCATTGTGGCAAAGCGCGAGAATTAGGCAGACCATGAAGAATGGAGTGTAACACTAGATTACCTCTACCTATCCTGCTGTGTGCGGGATACAGCGTAAAGCTGACTTAATTTAATTTTAACTATGTTAACGAACACAGAAAATTGTACTTTAGGAGAACCATTTTGAATGGTTTAAATTTTTTATTTAAAATTTCAGAACAATATATTAATATTAAGCTTGCTTAGTTAAATAAAAATTACCATGAGTTCTTGAAATATTCATTTATTTAATTGTTCACGAAGTTCTAGTTAGGAGGTAGAGCGCCTCTGTTTTTGTGCAATTGTATCTTATTGTACAGATTGAAAGTAATTTATTAAGGCTATTTATTAAATGATCGTAATTTTTCAGATACGGTTACACAAAATGTGACGATTTGGTGCCAAACATACATTACGTCTAAAATAGGAACTACACCGCTAATAAATAGCGCAATTTCAAAATAAATCAATCTAACACAATAAAAAATAGCCTATAAATTGAAATATTATCAATTTAATTGGTTTTATGGGTGTTGGTGCGGTTATTCAAAATAAAGTTAAACGTGCCTATTACTAAATACCACATGTTCTAAAAAGTTACTATGACTTTATACTTAGTATTTTCTATAGACTTCTAAAGTGCACTAAAATATTTTTCAAATATATAATTAATTTCTACTCAACACGGTCATATTATTATTGACGGCGCAGTGATACTATGTAATGTTTGTTCTCTAGCTTGTTCGTGTTTTTATTTTCCCATTAAATCCACAATTAACTATAAAATATAAATAATTTAATAAGTAGCATAAACATAATTAAAAAGCTTAACATTGATTAGCTTGCAATTATAACATAATAAATAATAACGTTACTTACGGTAATTGCCAGCTACAAAATGACATATTATAATTGTCACAAAATACGTGGTATATTTGCAAATAAGCCGTCAAAAAATCTTATTTCACAAGTGCACATAATAACATATACTTATATTTAATTAGACATGTATAAAAGAACATTTTTATATTAGGCACTCAAAAATGTTAAAATTTACCCAAATATATTGAAGAGCTCAATGTATTAATAAAGTATAGTACTTATTAAACAGTTGCTCGAAAATCAATATTATTAAATTAAATTTTAATGAAATTTAACATTCAAACAACTTACAATATTATATATACTAAGCCATAAATACTGTTACAAATAAAAATAAACAAAATATTACTTTTGAATTTGGAATCTGTCATTTATACACGATAGTTCATTGTTTCTTTAATTTTCGCGCCAATATATTGTAAAATATTTTAAATGATAAAGAGAACCAGAGACAACTTCGAAGATGCTTTATATATTTTTATTGACTTTATATTGAATGTATTGAACTAACATGCTCTAAACTTAATAAATGTACCGTACAATGGAAAAAATATATTTTTCTTTGTAACAAAATTTATGGCAAAATTAAGTATTATTATTCTTAATGGTAATAAGGACAGCTGATACTCATCAATGATAATATGCCTCAGATTTTTCATTATTCTCAATAGTAAATATTAAAATTTACACAAGATGGATAATTGATACCATGCAATCATATATATACTTAGTAAGTAACCCTATATCCAGGATTAAAACAAAATACATCAAGGAAAATTAAAATAAATATAACATGCCATATTAATAAAGAGAATGTGAAGCTTACCTCCAAATTGTGTTAGACTGTCGGCTCTGAGGCGATACTTCGGAATATGCTCTTGAAGCAAGCTAACTATCTCTACTTCTGGCACCTCCTCGCTATTGCACAGCTCTGTTTAAAAAATAATAATATTAAGTCATAATAATATTACGTTAAATATTAACCTATGCAATGATAAACATAATTTTTATTATTTAAAAAAAACTTCTATTAAATAAATACAAAAGTAACCTCTAATTGATGGAGATAATAAAATAACTTTTGGTTTTCATTAATATTTGCCAACTCCATAATTCTAACCTTAAACATAGTATAACACTTTCTAGTAAAGTAGGAAAATTTTGATAAACATCTAAATAATAGTTAGAAAGCTGTAGGTTCGCAGTGTCGTGACTAGAGAATCGAAGTTGGACGCATTGCGATGTCTACAACATTATGAAGTACTCGATGTGCCTATATATTTTGCGAGTATGTAGTAGTAGTGGTGTACTTGATGCATTAAATACGGACCAGACAGAATCAATACCGCACCCTCCCTATACCCACGGGCGGCGGAACGCGCCATCTACAGGAGCACTTTGCAACTGTTTTTGCATTAAGTGAATGAATGAAATGAGATATGACAATTAGATACTGGAAAGCAAAAAATTTGTAAAATAACTAACTATATATCATTGATCATGGACACAACGATCATAATTTAAAAGTTTCTTTAATCGATTATTTAATTTATGATATATGGTTCATAAAATTAAATTCACGCAACGTTATAGATATATACATATATTTTTAAATGTTTACTATACATTTTTATGTTATGTTCGCTGTTAAAATATTGATAAGTAAATTCTAAATGTTGCGTCCTATCTATAAATAAATGATTCGTGGAGAAGAAATTTAAGCTTATTTGAATCCGGTATTGTCATAAAAATTTAAGTCTAGTTATTCTAATTTGGAATATTTGTTAAGCATAAATATATCGCAATTTTAATTTACAATGAAATCTTAACTAATAATATGACTACATTTTTGTGTGCGTGCATTTTCTACATTATGTGGTAGACAGGTAGTACTTTAATCATTAATTACCCTCGCAGCTTACGCTAGCTCTATAGGTGGTGGAACTACGGTTTTTAATCATATTTGAAAAACATTAAAATTATTTAAATACATCCTCCGTCATAGATTCAAAGCGATCTTCAATCTCAAAAGGTTTTCACAATGAATTGCATTCTCGAATTATTAATTAAAATATTATGTTTCATACAGCTATTATGTTTTCTTATCATTATAAACAATTAAACAAAAACTTAAATTAAGTATATTGAGTCTTTTTATTTCTTAAGTCGTTAAAATTATATGAAAATAATGTATTCACAATCACACTTCGACTCCAAAACTCTAAAACGATAAATAGGCGAGAGAATATACAAAATTATAGTATATAAAATTATATTCTTATTATATATCTTATTTCGCAAAGCAACGAAACATCTGGGAGAACTTTACTAGAGAAGCCGGAAACGTTAATATTTCAAGCATACCACTTAATAAAAAAAATAACGTTAGTAGATAGTATATTTTAGATTGTATTTAAGAAAATTATCAATTTTTTACATCAATTATTTAATAAGTCTAGATCGCTAGTTCATTTTATAAAACAAAAAGTATCATTATCATTTATTAATCAAAAATCGATCATGTGATTGCACTGAATAAACAGACAGTTATCACAGGCAAGCAACGCAATGTACGCATAAACAAAAATTGTATAATTTTAACAATGAAACGTTAATTTTATTGAATTGACTACCCCCGTCTCAAAATCTTGATATATTGTATATATATTATTTCACATAGATAAACTCACCGTCACTCCAAGTAAATAACAAATCCTGGTGCTCGTCGTGTAAACCGTTGCGCCGCCTCGGACGCGGGCGGGCTCGCCTCTCACTCATTATAGTGTCGTGACACATAAAACTTGAGCGTCCAATTTAAATTTTAACATTAAGGAACCCGAAACGGAGGAAACAAATTAAAATATATTACTTGTGTGTACGTGCACTTGCCACTACTTCCCCTAATAATCGTTTGTGTATAATCTAGATAGTAGATAATGGCCGTAACGTCACGATAGTCGATAATGAATACAGTCGACGACAGAACGAACGGAGAAAATTAATTTTAAAAATAGTTACATTAAACCGACGGTAGTTTTAGTATTTCTAGTTTATTAATTCTTAAATAGAGAATTATGAAACACTGTGTTGAGTTAAAATAGATTTTAACTGTTATTGTACCATTAATTATATTATTAATAAATAAAAGAATTTATTAAAAAAAGGCATAGAAATTTTAATTGTAACAACTGCCAATATTTATAGGATAATATAAATGATTGAGGATGAAAAATTTCCATTTATAGATAAGAAGATAGAATTTGCAGAGAATTATTATGGCTATTATAATATATGGCAATCTATTAATATATGTTTTTATAGCGTTTGTAACAGATATAGAAAGATAATTATAATTTAGCAAACAAAGCCAAGTAGAAATGGTACCGAGGCCACACGCATAGATCGCTTGTGGAGGCGGCACGGTCGTCGCACTCAAAAGCGTTAATAAAAATAAGGATGTCGTCAATATGTTGGCATCGATTCCATACATAGGTCACCTCTGAACTGCACAGTCCTTTTATTATTAACTATTTTTCATGTCATTACAACTTAAACTTGGTAATAAATATAAATGTAAAACGTCCATATTTAACCATTAATTATTATATTTTATAATACAACTATTATTTGTCACTTTTAAAACTAATCTAGAATAGAAAATGTAAAGAAGAAATGACGGTACTTCTGTTATATAATCTGTATTTCAAGGAAAATAAATCCTATATGCAGTAACAAGATTACATTCTCTTTAACTCTATATTAAGTACAATATGTGTTCCTAATTTAAAAGAAAGTAGTAAATTTAATTTAAATTAAAGATTTTTGATGTTTTTTTTTTTAAAAATACCGGCAATTATGGTTCTTATCATGATTATATGCTATCTTTTGTTAATATTTTCGTAATACCGTAAAAATTACGTAAGTGATATTATGTACATAATATGTCTGAAGCATGAAAATTAATTTCAATACCTTTCATTGTTATGTCTTCAATTTTTGCAAGCTTTGTCAATAACGATATTTATTAAATATTCACATTTTATATTTTTTGATACTTTACATCTTTAGTATGCTAACATACTAGACAACGTTATAAAGTACATTTCGTCAAAATTAAACTAAACATTTTAAATACAAATTTAGTGAAGACATACAGATAAGAAATAAGGTTAACGCGGACGTGAAGCGTGAACCGATAGTTGTCGGCAGGGCCGCGGCGTGAGACTGGGCCTGCGCTCGCGCCCGCCCGCCCGGAATAGCAGCTGGCAACTAGCCAATTGCTAAAATATATGCTATCCCCCATTCATAAGCCCTATGCATAAGCCTTCGTTGTTTGTTTGTTTTACAAAAAAAAAACAATGTTTACGAAAGCTATATGATAACTTGCTTGATAAAATCAGATAGTGAAATGATTCGACAAATGTTGAGGACAGTCGTTGCGCAAGAGCACAAGCATGCGAATGTTAATGCAACAGATCGTGGGTTCGATTCCTACTCGATGAAATGAAATTAAGAGTTAAGAGGCAAAACTTGGCGTTGAGTTGAACACGTGGTGAAATTACCCCTGCAGAATGAAATAAAAATAAGAACAGCATTGTAGTCATCTATCTATCCAGATGTAACTAATCGGATAATCAAAACAATCTGTTTTTTAAATGTCAAAAATGCTAGTGCTACGCTGAGAGTCAATACAAGATATTAATTAAAATGTCTTTTTGTAGATGTAACACATTCGGATTAGCTAACGAAACGATGTATGTTTATCGTTTTATACACTCCACTATATATTATTAAAAAAAATATAAGGTATAACTAATGTTATGAATTGTGACATTATCTAGCGTTACTATCTTCTTGTATACCAATGCCTAAATTCAAACAATGCAGTCATTATCATTTGCAATTTGAGAGAATGAGTCAAATTTATTGTCCGCATCACGTTGTTCAGACAGATTCGAAGTATTTGCATATAATAAAAATGTACATTTAAATAATAAAATCTTAAAATTATTTACCATAATCTCTTGTAGCGTAAGCATATTTACATTTTGTTTTAAACATACTTTAGTATCATATATATATTAAAAAATAAAACGACGAAATATAACAGAATTACTAAAGTTATCAATTTAGAAATGACGTATTAAGCCCACTTTACTGGTTAAATAACATGAGTCAAGGTCCAAACAACTCATTGAAAGGAAAAATGTACTCGATTGGCTGTTTAATAGCATTAAAATCCTCTTGTGTCTCATACAATACAACTTCATGATTAGTAACATTTAGCTTTATATCCTATGTATATACTATCGTATTAATATTATGAGTGTGAAATTTAAAATAAATCAGCTTTACGCTGAATCTCGCACACAGCAGGGTAGGCAGAGGTAATCTAGTGTTAAGACACTCCGGCCCCTATTTTTAGCCTAATTCAGGGGCATTGCGTGTTGCTAGCAACTATGTGAAAGTTTAAGTGATTATGAATTTCTTCACACACCACGCGAGCGAATCCGCGGTCGGAAGCTAGTACAGTATAAAAATAAAATTTCAAAGGCACTAGCACATTTTAAAGGTCACATTTTACCAGAACATCTGATCGTTATGTAACAATATTCAATGTAAGTTTGTTACGTGACAGTAAACGAAACCTGCGCAACTGTTCTTAATGAACTTTGTTCCTATCGCGCACCAGTTTTAACTCGACAATTTTGGACCTATAAGGGTTACACAAGATTATCCTGTCAATCTAACTAAAACGAAAAATTTTACTATTAAAATTTAGACTGAATTAGATATAAAAATATAGGTAAATTATTCATTAAGCTTTTAATAGGAGAGGATAATGGGCCGTCGTGGCACAGGGGCACAGAATGTGACTGTAAACGCGACAGGTTGTGGGTTCCAATCCTACTCGTGAATATGAAATATCTATTTTAGTTTATATTTCTATTTTCTTCGCTCTGGTGTCGAGGGAATCGAACGGAGTGTTCCAACACAACAACAACACAAGGTTCCACACTGCTTTGCTTGCTGTGTGCGGGATACAGCGTGAAGCTAAATAAGCTTGTCATAAAACATAAAATTTCAACAAGCACACAAAATTGAGAATTATACTTCATACTTGGAATCACTCAACACCAAACTGTTTTCTATCATATTCTATTACTATAATCAATAATTTGGGGAGAAAAAAGAGTACTAATTTTAATCCCTGCATCTCAAAGACCTGTTAGCTGTTCGATTTTTTTTCGAAAGGGCTTTTTAAACTGCTGTTGACCTTGGATGGTATTTACAACTTCACCGGGCGGGAAGATTATAATGTAAATTATTTAGTTTTTACGCAACCGGTCGTATACCTAAAAGCATTGTAATTTTTTTCGAAACTTTTTTAAAAATACGTATATGTTTAAAATAGTCACGAGTAAATTTACTTTCATACTATATAAACAATAGATGTTTAATGATTAATAAAATGTTTTTAAATAACAATCTGTACTCGCGACACCTCCACAAGAACTGTTTTCATATATGTATATACCTAATAAAAGAATATCTGAGAAGATAGATGCCGTTATTTGCAATCATAAATTAACTTTGATCATTTATTTCAATCATACATTTTTTTCTGCAATAGAAGTCAATAAGAATTTTGCTTATATTCATTACTAATTAATTAGATAATTTAGTTCGATACTCCTTCGATTAAAATGTTTAATATTAATTTATTAATAGAAGCTTATTATAACTATTGCTTAACATAAAAAAGTAATAGTCAAATTACAAAAATATTTATGTTTGAACTTTCATGTGGTTATTTTATCAAAATTTTAAAAAAAATAACGTGTTTGTGTTTAACATTGTATCTGCAACTGACCTGTAATAGTAGCGACGTGACGCGTAGCGCGAGGAGCTAGCGAGGGCGCGCGAGCCGCATCCTGGAGGGCCGCCAGCTTGACGGAATGCCCTACAAAACCAAGTTTATCAGTTTTTTAATTGTACCATCTCACTTTATGTCATAACAGTGTCACAACTTTATGTACATAACAGAGTTAAACAGAGTAAATCTAACAATAAAACATTCAAGTTTCGACATTGTACTTTGATGCAATTTTGGTATTAAAAAAAAAACCATTGTTGAATTTCATTTAATCTACTTAAGTAAAAAATGTCGCTTTAATTTGAATTCACCATTTTTTATATTTAGAAATAAAAATATTAGTCATTTATTTTTAACATTTTTATTATATAAATACATGAATGGATGGATGGATGTATTGTAAAATTGTAATAAAAAGATTAATGAAAAGTATTTTTTTAAAAAATAACAGACCTCAAGTACCTCTCAATTTAAAATTTTGGTACACACACTATATTGCTCACATAGGTAGAGCACACCTGGGAACCTAGTGTTAATATAGTATGTTCTCCTAAGGCCACTTTTATTCCCCACATTCCTCCAATTCTGGAGCCATTAAGTCATGAGGTTTTGAGGGAGGAACTGAACTCTACCTGGTTACCAGAACAAAAATGAAATGTTTTTTCTCCAGTGGGAATCAAATTTGTAGTGTGATATCACACCCTTGTTCCCCTGCGCTATGTATTGCCTCATGCATTTATTTTATTAAAAAAAAGATAATTCATTACTAATTTTCAAAATGTGATCCCATCATGGCACAGTTGGACAGATTGTGTGAACACTATGATTAGTTTCGATTTCCCCCACTTGGGGAAATTAATGTTTGTTTGTTTCCCAGCTGCTATGACAAAGTATATTTGGTGTTTAATTAAATTCTGTACCTATTTCGCTACATGAATAAATTCTTAACATAAATTCTTGTATTTTGAAATTAAATAAAAATTATATTTAAATATAGCTAGCATCTTAAAGTGGTAAGCCTTTCTATATGAAATCCATTTTTCCTAATATGCAAAGCCGTTATGCTTACTCTTATTAAAATCCTCTGAATGTAATTAGATATTGATATATAGAGTATTAGAGTTTTTTTTTTATTTTGTTCATATTTCATGTTTATTTATCCTGAGCATGACAGAAATACTAATGTTGATACAATGTGGTGGGTAAATGAAGAGATCAAATGAAATACATATAGCAAGTGTTACCTTACACTTATTATATTTTGCATTTGCAAAGAAGCAAAGTTTCTATTGGTACTTACTTTCTTATTTATAAGGTGTTGATTGCTTCGCAAAAAGTTTCTTGACCTGCACAAGATACATTTGCATATAAAATATTAAGGTTCTTTTTATTAATTGCTGCTTCAATGTCAGTTTATTCGCCATTATTTATAAATTTACCGTGAGATGACAAATCATCGGTTATAATTAAAATTATTATCAGCATGGACTATAGTTAAATAAGGATTGTATGATAGGTAATTGCCGTGACATTTTTCATATAAAATAGAAAAACATACATATTTTTAAATGATATATTAAATAACATCAACTAAATAACATTTTGACTTACACTCATTTTTACATCATTGATACTGCTAGGAACCCTGACCTTGTTCGAAATAAACCATTGTAGCACAATCACAATAAAATAAAAGTATCTGATTTTATATCACTTTTAAAATTAAATATATGTTCATATTTAATATTGATTATCTCACAATAAAACGTTCTATGGTTCGAAACGCATAGATTGAAAATCTTTATTTTAGACTTTACATTGTGGTATAATCTCGTTAAGTCATATTCACATCTGAATTCTGAAAGTTAAAAATAAATTTCGTAACTTGCAACATTTTCAAAGTCGTCGCAGTCCGTCTTGTTTGTAAAATAATTTGGTACGTTTACGGTTTAATAGGTGATTACTGTTTATGCTATTTTTTCGACATGCTAAATGTAAAAATATGTATAATGTAAAAATATTTTCAATACAATATTAATATAATTTATGACGCTCTGATCTACCCAAGACTAGGAACACATTTTAAAAAGAAAAAGATAATTATTTTGAATAACATATTTTTGGTTTTGAGCTTCATAGCAAATAAAAAGTGCAATAGATGTGTAACATACTAATAAGTTAATAACACATTCAGATATATTATTGCTTTGTCTTGTTTATTTGAACTTAATTTTTTTACTTTTTTAAATTTTAGGCTACGCCAACACATACAATATTACTGTCAATACAATTATTGTCATTAAAATATTGACAATACATACAATATTATTTTCAATACAATATTGACAATAATATTGTTCAATATAAGGCCCTGCATACAACGCAATATTATTGAAAATATTTCGTAATAAAATCTGACATAGTCAGTTCTTTGATTTTCACGATTATTACACATTTTAAATTAAACTATTTTAACCGGATTAATCGCGTATATTTAGTATTATTATACATTTTTGGGGAACCCGACGTTTCGAACACTTTGCAATAGTCCGTGGTCACGGGTAGAGTCTACCGATCTAACGATTAAAATAGTTTCATTTAAAATCTGACATAGTCGCTCGGTAGCTTTGTTTGTATGTATAAGTGTTAAACCTAAAGTAGCTAAAATGAAATAAACCGTTACTTTAATTATTGCCTTTAGCTTACTTACAAAAACGAACAATAAAAAAATTGATGAAATCCTGAATAACATAAAAACTAAGTTTAATCATTTTAATAATATTAATGCACTACAACAAAAGGCCATTGATGGGAAGGACACATGGTACTTTGTAAACGCGACAGATAGTTCCTCCACTCAATGCGTAATGCCTCCAGAATTCAGTGGAAAATTGGGAATGGAGTGTCTTTATATTAGCTTCCCTCTGCCTACCCTGTTGTATGCAGCATACAGCGTGAAGCTAATTTTATGAACATAGGACGAATTAAAAAATACATGAGATTGATAGATAGCCGCTTTCAAAAGATATTTTTGTGAAAGCGGCTATCTGTCATTCTCATGTATTTTTTAGCGCTACTATTTTTCTTAACTTTATCGTGATATGCTACACTTGATATATTTCGTAGCTCCCAATAAGTTCTCATGTTTTAATAAACTCTATTAAATATTGTTTTTTCATGGTGGTAGTAATATTAACTTTTTTATTAATATTATTTTTGCAATTTATACTGTTTTCGTCGTCTTTAATAAAAGGCATAAGCGTCCTTCTTTGATTTTTTTACAAATAAAATATTGCCGCACGCCCACACACGACAATATTAGTGACAATAACTCTAATTCGCCCGATATTGCCGTAACAAAAACAGATTTTGATATACAATAATATTTATGAACCGGCCACAAGCACACACAATATTATTGACAATACGTACTTTATAGACAATATTATTATATGTGTGTGGCCAGGCTATGAAATATTGCATGTTGCTTAATAATTAAAAGATTAAAATTGAGATAAAAGAAGACAGACAGTAATTCTATACCTTTAATATGATCAATAAACTAATTAAATAATTTTATATATTTATAAAGCTATAAATTAGTTGTTTAATAATGTAAAGTATCATTAATATACATAAGTAAAATTACTTATTTATTTATTAATATAATTACAATTAATAAAGTCAAAAAATTTATGATCGCCACAACTCCTAAACTCAATATTATTACACCTGTAACAAGAAATATATCGTTCATTAAATTTGTATTTGATACTTTCAAGAAAGAAATCAAGCCATTACCTAAGGTTACTTAATTGCTTCATAATATTGAAATATTTTTAAATATACAACAATTATCACTTCATAACAATATTAGAGCTTAAAATATTATCCTTGTTAATACCTTCAAATAACATAATTACAACGGCAAAACATACTGCTCCAGCTAGAACTATTAATGATTTTAATAATGTTATTAACAATGTTATAATTATAACTAAAAATATCAATGTGCCAAAAATTGGATTTTGCAATAAGTAATGAATAATTTTGTAAGCTTCATTTTGAATTGAATTGGAAATAATAATATATATTGGTGCGCAAGGTTCTGAAACAACGATTTCATTTTCATAACTAAAATTCCATTCAAAAGGTATTAGTAAAAAGTTTCTGATGAAAAATATATGTTGCTTAAAATTCTTACCTATTGAAACCTTAATAAAAATTTTAAAAGCTGTTCTTAAATTAATTTCCATTATTACCTAATACTTCTTTAGTTATAACGTTTCGGGTGTACCGAGGTATATAATTGCTAAGTATTTCTTGTAACATTTCTGAATATGTAGGTAGTAGAAAAAAATAGTCTCGAGAGTAACTTCAAATAAATAAAATTGATTTTTGGCTCTTAGATATTTATATTCATATATTATATAATCTGTGGATTTAACGTCTGTGCAAGGAACATATATATACTCTATAGAACTATAGAGTGAATCTGTGGTTTGTAATTGGCGCTAAAATCTTAAAAAATGTCATTAAATCAATTATAAATATGAAATTCTGTTTGTCTATTTTGTGATTTCTAAAGTAAAATTTGCTAACAACTATTTGATGTAAGGAGCCGTTAAGTTGTTAGGATTGTATAATTTAACAGAAGGATATTTTTACGAAATTGATAATAAAAGAAATGGTAATATATAGAAATCCGAATTTAAAATTTAAATATTAAATTTCATTTGATATCATATATAATTTACAGGTTGGCCATTATGACGAAAATGTTTTACCTGATATGCTACCAGTGTACTACACCAGATTATTTCCCCAAAACATATTTTGCCGATGGTTGTCTTGTGGAAGTTACCCTCAGCCACTGTCCAACCGGGAGTTATCGTTTACTTTAGCAGACGACGTATATTTGCGATATTTATCCATAAGTAATCAAAAAGAATTTCAAACTCTGTTACAAAAGAAGTGTCCTCATAAACTTGATATTGGTGCAGTTTATAATATAAAGTAAGATGAAATTATTTTGGCAATATATTTGTTTTTTTTTATTACATTTATTTGCACCTATTGTTCAATTATTTCAAAATTTCAGACCATCTATAGGGCGACATGATGCTGTGGTACTTGCTAGAGAACTGGTGTTTGATATTGATCTTACAGATTATGATGAAGTACGGACATGTTGTCAAGAAGCAAATGTATGTGATAAATGTTGGAAATTTATGGTAGTAGCATGTGAAATTATACAGTTAGCATTAAAAGGTAATATCAAGTAAAATAAAATAATTATTATGTGTTATAAATATATCTATTCTAAAAATATAGTTGAGGCCAGTTGTGCTGCAATGGCACAAAGTGTGACTTTTAAATTGACTAGTTGTGGGTTTGATCTTTACTCGAGGAAATGAAATATTTATTTACATTCATATTTTCATTTTTTTGTTCTGGTGTCGAGGTAAAGCGCAGTGTTGAGTTTTGCCACTCAACACACAATGCCTTCAGAACTCTGTGGAAAGTGGGAAACGGAGTATCTTAACACTAGGTTCCCTCAGCCTTCCCTGATGTGTGTGGAGTATAGTGTGCAGCTATTTTTTTTAAAAGTATATTGAGGTTTGACTCCCAATTGGTGGAATCCAAGTCCCCCAAGATGAGGATGATTTTTAACAGGGCAAAGAAATGTATTTTCATTTCTTCGCCCTGTTAAAAATATAATACATAGCATCTCTAAATTGGGACATAAACTATATCTCTGAAATTGGAAGGAAAGACAAAGACCAACTGTCTTAACATTGAATTTCCCCTGCCTACCATGTGGTATGTAGAATATAAAGTTAAAAAACAAATTGTAAAATTTTAGAGGATTTTGGTTTTCATAACATATTGTGGGTCTTCTCTGGGAGACGTGGAATTCATTGCTGGGTGTCAGACTATGAAGCAAGAACATTGGATAGCCCAGGAAGAGCAGCTGTTGCAGACTACCTTTGCCTAATAATGGGTGGTGAAAATCAAAACAAAAAAGTGCATTTAGGGAGTGACAATTTACATTCCAGTATTAGGTTTGTCTGAATTATGGAATATATTAGTTTCATATTTTGTTTATAATGTACTATGGAATGGATAAATACTTGAATACTTAACATATTTTAGGAGAGCATTAGATGTGATTGACACATACTTTGAACAAATCATGCAAGAACAAAGTTTCTTATCCACACCAGAGAGTGTAAAATGCTTTTATAAAATGATACCAGATGAAACACTTAGAAAACAAATTCAAGAAATCTTTGAGAGAATGCCAGTATCATCCGTAGAGAGATGGGAAGCATTTATTGATACTTACAACAAATTTTGCAAAGAAGTAAATATTTGATATAAATTTTATGTATTTATAACATTTAGCAGTTATACAAAAAAGAATTTGTTTGATAACAATATGCCTCGGCTATTAACTCCCACTTCTAATTAATAAAATTAGGCTTAAAAAATATTACAGCAGTTTTTGTTAGTCTCCACTATATGTGAGATATAGTGGAGACTAACAAAAACTACTTTAACAAGCAGAGGAGGAAGAGTTTTCTACTTTTCATTAAATTTCTGTAAACACAATGCTGCATGTAGTCCTGTTACCAGATTGATAATATGAAAATAATTCATAAACTTGAGTTTAAATCAAATCTACTATTGTATTTGCTGCTGCTCAATGATAGCTTCATTGACAAAATTTATTTTGTCTCCTAATTTTTACCCAGACTCGGGCAATTGTTGCATAGTGAAACTGCATTTGACTGTAAGCACTACAATAAATAAATAATATATGTCCAAGTGAAATTTAATTACATTTTACAGAACAATAGTGGAATAAGGAAAATGAAATATCTAATTGAAGAGATAAAAATACAATATTGTTACCCAAGGCTTGATGTCAATGTTACAAAAGGATTTAACCATTTACTAAAATCACCATTTAGCATACATCCAAAAACTGGAAAAGTATCTATTGCTTTTAAACCTGAAGCTGCTAAAAGCATGAAGTTGGATGAGGTTCCAACGATTTATACTCTACTCGATGATAGTTCTCCTGATAGCATCCAACATCAAAACAATATGAGAACAGCAGTAAAAGTTTTTCAAGAAGTTGTTTTTGGCTTTGAAAAATCTGAGGCACTGAGAAGAAAAAACGAAGCTAGTAAGTTAATATTATATTGTTAGTGTAACATTAAAAAATACAAATATTATAAGAACTACATTCATTTTCCTGCAAGTGTTCTGAACTGCCTACCCATAAAGTTTTTGTATATGATTTTATTAGGCAGTAATCTTAATAATAATGTTTGTGGATCTTTGACTCTGATCTTGACTATTGTAATGTGAGGGGACTCGAAAAGAGGCCTCCCTTCTCTTCGAGTCTTCAGCAAAAGTCACAAAATATCGCAAGTGGGGACAGGGGGTGTAGTAAAAAATCACTTTTTTTCAAACGAAACGTGACACGAAATTTAAATTTCCAATACTTTTGGCGCTCAAGATTTTTTTTGCCAAACAATAGCAATTTAAAAAAAAAAATCTTTTTTCAATGCCAAAAACATTATTTTGAATAAATACTTACAATACATACTTAAATCAGCTTCACGCTGTATCCCCCGCACACAGCATGGTAGGCAGAGGGAACCTAGTGTTAAGACACTCTGTCCCCCATTTTCCGCCGAAACTTAGAATACTTATTCTATATTCTATCTAAATAATTTTATAAATAACTTATTTTAAGAAAATCTGGGTGGGTAGTTAATTGTGCCTGAGTGTAGTTTAAATCAGTAGGTCAATGCACACAAATTTTAACATATTTTTCCAGTTAGCTTATTTTTACAAATAGTTACTACCTATTAAATGAAATTATATAGATATTTACAAGTATTTCTTGTACATTAATTTTTTTCTCAAATGATATATAATATTTAAGAATTAAATAAAGTTAGGAATGTTATTAATTTAAATTTTTTATAATAATTTCAATTTTGTTTCAGGTATATCCATAGATTTTTGAAAAGAAGGATGAATAAAATATTTATAATAGCCGTGAATACTTTTATTGAACTATACTTATATATTTATATGTTCTATTTAAAGCATGTAAATGTTTCACAATAGATATAACAAATCAGATATTTTTTTCCAAATATAATATGTGTTTAATTGAATCATAGAATAGAAGCTAATAAAGCAAATGTATTTGAAAAAAATAAAATATGTTTTGGTAATGATTCCTGTAAACTTTAAAACCATAACTTGACATGTGTCAGTGAGTTTTTAAAATAACTAATTAAAAAAAAAACAAATATATAGTGGATATTGTTTCTTGAAAAAAAATGAATAATAATAATAGATATTTGCTTGCATGATTCAATTATTAAAGTATTGTGACATAGCATATAATAAGAACTCATTGGTCATCTTATTAGACTGTGTGGTTATGGAACAACTATTATGTATAGTTATATTTATATAGAGCAACTGAGAGCAACATTGAGGAAGTCTTCAAAGCCAATAGTAACTGTTCCATTTTGTTGGGTGTCCCTTACCCTGAATGCTTCAGTGAACCTTTGAACTTGCACACAAAGCACTATAAAGTTATCAACAGATATTTTACCCTCTCTATCACATCTTTTGGTTAACAATTTGACAAAATCTGGTGAAAACCTGAATCCCATTTGTGAAAATGCTGTAATAAAACATAAATAATAAGTTATTGTAATGTAACAATAGGTATGTGGTGTAATTGAAAACCTTATTAATATAATCACATTAATATGTGATTGAATTTTATATTGGATGATTTTGTGGTTAATATTTAAAGCATCAGGTTGTTTACGTATATATTTATTTATATATTGTTTTGTTAAATATTTAAACGCGATTATTAGGAATTTGATTTCCACTCGCTGAAATTAATTGTTGAATATTTTCATTTTTTTGCTTCAGCATCAAGACAAAGCACGACATTCAGCCACTTAATAACCCAATGTATGAAAAAGTGAGGAACAATTTATTCCCTACTTTCGGTCGAGTGTCTTAGCACTTTGTGCGCTCTGCCTATCGTTGTATATGCAAGATACAGTGTGAACCTAAAACAAAAAAAATTAAACAAGGAACTACTTCGGTTTAGATGTATAAAATTTTATGTTACTTGACTATTCAAAAGTGTAAAGTACTACTTAATGACCTAATCGAATATATTGATTTTAACAACAAATTTAAAATACCTTTTGATAATTCTTCTTCATCGATATTGCCAGACTGGTCAGTGTCATAAGTCTTAAATACTGTTAGCCACTGGTTAACATAGGTATATAGCTTATCAAATTCCTCTAAATTAATGTGGCCCGAGCGATCTTTGTCGAACATGCCTGTAAACAAATGCAGCATATCTTTTATATCCCCGTATATCGTCGATCTGTAAACATTTCTTCTTAAAATACAAATTTATACATATAGTGAATATGTAGCTGATAGCTGTCTGTATTTGAAAGGTATATGAGAAAAACTATTATTGAGGATAGTCATCAAAGTAATAGAACCCAAAGCAATGATTTTTTAATTTTTTATCTGTTTGTCTGTGCGTTTATGTACGCTAACATCAGAAACAGCCGTCGTCGTGGCGCATAGATTTAGTTTTAAATGTACTGATATCGTCTTAAAGAAACGACAAAGACGACGACGACAAAACTAGTTTCAGTACAAAAAAATATACTACCTTTAATAGTAAATTGCTAGCGTACTCGTGTAAAAGAGGGTAGATTTAGGTGAAAATAATTATAAAAGCAGT
>DWAN01000183.1:0-28688 GCA_018230445.1 Heliconius hewitsoni | reverse complement strand
TAAGTATTTATCTTTCCTAAGTGTGGATTAACACTTTAAAAATGTTTAAAAACATAGTAGTTTCATGATCACTTGAGATTAAAACATTAAGAAGTTTTCTTGTTACGTAAATTATATAAGTGATTAAAACATTTACTATTTAAAAACGGTAATATAAAGCAATTAAAGTGATTGAAACACTATACTGAACGGGAAAGCCGTCGTGCCTTCTATGGTATGAATACGAACCACCTCGCAGCTTTCTGATGTCCTTCTATCTGCTTTATTGGTCTGTATACTATTTTATTAGTGCGTCAACTTGATGTGTCTGTCTGTGCGGATAAGTCATGATACGCTTTTGTGTATATTGAAAGTGATATTTTTATATTATTTTTCAGTAAGTGGCAAGGCAGTGTTAAGACATTCCGCTCCCTACTTTCCGCCGAATCTTGGAGGCATTGTGTGTGAGTGGTGGAATTCAACACCAGCGAAGAAATGAAAATATGAAATATTTCATTTCCTCGTGTGGGAATCGAACCAACAACCTGTGGCGTTTGCGGGTACATGCTTGGGCTGATGCGTTATACCACGCCACTGTCTCATCCCTCATTTTTTTTGCTTACTACATGACAATCTGTCTCTTCGTTATAATAAGAATCAGTGAGAAAAAAAACCTATAAATATTAAAAAACACTTTGATTTTAAGAATGAAAGAACGTTACGGCTAACTATGTATATTTTTTGCTATAATAATCATAAGCGGAGATGAAAGTCAAATTAAAAATTATAGCCACTTTCAGGCGTGTGAAGATTTTCTATAACGTCGCGTACTTTCATATAGTGTCGCCCATATTGACGATGTGGTCAGAACCAAGAGACGTTAGTTTGACGTTTGACAGTTATGTTTTTTTAAAATTTTGATCAAGCACATTTCCTTCTTGCATTTGGATTTACTTCTTGTCGTTTTTCCAATGAAGTCTTAAAATTTTATATATAAATAAAAAAAATAAATAAAAACAAATTCCTAAAAAATATCAGTTTATATATTTTTTTAGTAATAAGCATATTCACATCCTGTTGGGTTGTCAGGTGGAACTTGGTGTTAAAATACACCGTTGGCTACGTCTATTTTCCGTCGGATTTCGAAACTTCAAAGTTAAGTTTAAGTAGCGGAGCTTAACAATACTCTTTGTCTACCATGGAAATAAAAACTAAACATATAAGTAAATAAATATATAAAAAGTTTCAAGTTAAAAAAAAAACTTTATATAACTATATATTTTTTCAACAACATATTTCTCTCCAACCTTCTTGGAACAATTTCGCAAATTGAATTCGTGATGGTCAAACACTAAAGCCTTTTTCACCAATATTTTTACTCGTCGAGGTCATTGTCTGTTAGACGCTCGACGAATCCGTTTAAAGTAAAGCGTTACTTACTTTAAAATATTTTCTATAGTAAAATCGAGTCTGATATTCTAATATAACAAAGGATTTACAGGTGTTTAGAGAAATATGCTTAGAAAAAGCAATACAATTGAATGCTAAGATTTGCAAAAATTTTTAAACACTAGATAAACTTACCGTTTAAAACAAGCAAAGATTTCTGAACTCTAAATTATTTTTGATATTCTTTACTAATTTCCATAATTTCTTTTTAAGCTTCCTGTCAATCAAACGTCAAGTAAAAGAATTAAATAACAATATGTAGGTAACACATACAGATTATATACAAAATATAGTGGTAAATCGATTGCTTCCGCCATTTAAATGTTTTTAATTATTTTAAAACCATATTTAAAGTCAGGAACAGTTTAAGGATCATTAGGCACGGGCGTCTAAATGTATTATAATTATACGTAAAAAATACGATTTATGTTATGTTTGAAAATGGAAATCACATAATAACTGTAATAATTGTCGGTACTTAAGTTTGTAGTTTACTGGTCACTGGTAACTTAGATAAAACGAACAATAAGTTAGGCTTCGCTACCCAACAGCACTTAATAAAAATGATCCGGCATATACAGGATAGGCAGAGAGAACCTAGTGTTAACCTAATGAGCAAGTTTCTATCTTTTCGCCGATATTTCTTGGCATTGCTTTGAGTGGTGGAACTCAACGTCGCGCTTTTGCAATGGTACTAGAGCAAAGAAATTAATATATTAATAAATAGTTATTTATTCCCCTGAGTAAGAATTGAACCCACAACCGCCATGATACAGTCACATATTTGTGCCCCACGAAGGCCTCACAAACGATTTTATAAAGTATGGGAGAAATATACAGATAAGAGAAAAAAGCATCTGATAAATTATCTTAAAATAAAACCCTGATTCTTATTAAATGACTAGCCACGTTGTTCTTTTCCATTTTTAAAAATAACAAACACAAGTCACTCATCTTAATAGAATTCTACGTAACAAGTAAATACAATTATGGAAGTCATAGATGGGCAATATAATGAATATAAATATGAAAAATTTCCAAGATATTTAATATAAATCAAATTAAATACATATATAATATGTAGGTACATATGTCAATATGCAAATGACAGTCACGTTTAATATTACAAACATATATTGCGATGCAGTTTAAGGTTAAATTAAAGTTATACAATCTTTCTGTAGCGAGGTAGGCAAAAGGAGCCTAGTGTTAAGACACTCTGCGCGTTGAGTGGTGGAACTCAACGTCGCGCTTTGCCTCGGCACCATAGCGAAAAAATGAAAATCTTTAATATTTCATTTCCTCAATTCGGGTTCGAACCCGCAACCTATGGCGTCTCCCGTTTGTGCCCCCGCGTTCATGGTTGGCCTCAACTGGTCGTCTGTACTTAATTAAATAATTGACGTAATAAGCGTTGAAGCAGAAAAATGCAAGGTGAATGCAGCGAAAGTTGTAATATTATGTAAACGAGAGCAGAAATGAAACGTGCTATGCAGGTCATAAAGCTCTTTCAGACTATAATTTTTGTTACTTTAAAAATATATATATGTATAAAGTTCAGGCATATGAGCTTACAGTTAATAAATCTATTTGTTAATTAGAAAAAAATAGGGGAAAGCTCTCTCATATTTTATATATATCTATAATTTTGTACAAAAAAGTTCAAATAAGAGAAGAATATTCAGTTCTTCCTTATCTTTATTTCTAAGTTTTTCCCTATCTTAATGCATATTGTAATTAATATTTAAACCATTTACTAAAAAGTACGAATTACAGTAACTCCACAAAAACACCTTAATAACTAATCATAATTATTGATATACTAGCGGAATAATTCGCGGCTTCGCCCGCATACCACCTACCATTCTTTTATTGTACTACATTTGCCAACAGATAGGTTATATAAGTTATACATTCAATCATGAAAAACTTATTTTCATTAATTTGAGAAAGTGCAAGTACTACGTGGCTGCATGCGAGAATGTCATCGGCGGCAAGGGCGTCCCCTACGGAACTCGGACCTAGGCTTGCGGCCGTGTGTGTTGTGTTGAATTGTTTTCTCAAAAAGTATACGTATAAATTACATGCGCTTTATTGCATGATGCATTGCATTGCATGATATAATTACTGCCACATTTTTTTTGTTTTTTATGTACATTCGGTCCCCACACGGGATAATTAAATATTTTACATTTTAATTTACCTCGCTCTGGCGACTAATAAAAAGCGGCGTTGAGTTCCACCATTCAAAATGCAATGCCTTAAGAACTCGGCAAGGCAAGCAGGGAACCAAAGAGTCTTAGCACTAAGATCCCAGGTTCCCTCTCCTGTTCTGCTATGCGCCGAATACAGCGTTAAGTTGGAAAAAAGTAGATTCTAATATATGTATTTATGCTTAAAGGGTTTTTTGGACCTAAAACGCCTTGCCCTGTCATGACTATAAATTTGATTGCATAACTTGTTTTTTCAAAGGAATCCAGTTAAACGGCGCACCCTACACTTTCCCTTCAAGACGGCATCATATACTAGTATTAACGTCTTGTAAGTTTAACATATATATATGTGCTTAATATTGATGATTAGCCCATCAATATTAAGATTCAAATATAGAAAAAAAATGCTTCTGTGCTTTAAAATTTATATATATATATAAATTTGTAAAAAAAATCTTTAATTTATATTAAATCTTAAAACAATTTTAATTATATGATGATGTGGGAATTGTATCTGCTACTTATTATAGTATTTCGCGATACAGTGCTACCGTGTAACCGTAAATGGCGAAAGATACAAAGCGAAAGCTGTGAAACGCGAAGTTTGCAATATATATTGAATAAGCTTGTAGTATAGAGAGTTTGATATATTTTTCTATTTTATTTATGTGCCTGATTTGATTACTTAACTCTTCTTTCTTTTAAAATATTCATAATAAATGTTATTGTAATAAAATATTAAACGTTCTTTTTTTTAGCTTCTCGCTGTATCCCGCATATAGCGGAGTAAGCACACCAAAGCTATAGTTAAGTGACTCCGTCCCCCACTTTTCGTCTTTTTTAGGCATTGTATATTGAGTGGCGGAACTGAACGATGCCTTGGAACAGTTTGCCTTGGAACCGGAGCGAACAAATGAAAAAAATTATGAATAATTCGTTCCCCCGAGTCGGAATCGAACCCACTATCGTCGCGCTTACAGTCACATGCTCGTGCCTGCCAGTTTATTTTTATTTATTTACTATGACGGTTGAATTTATTTTGAAAAAGAATAATACTCCATTAGGCCTATAATAGAACATATTATGTAACATACATATATACATACATCCAACATTGCAAGCGATGATTTTCCAACGCATGACGCGTGACAGTTAAATTGCTTTGCGTATGTCCTTGACAATATTCAAGGTCCACTTGCGAAGAAAATTAGGTCCTATGAGGTAAAAATGTTTTAAAAAACGACTAATTATTCTTTTTTTTCCCTTCATACTACGCCTCACACAGGGCATCGTAGTGAGGTAGAGCCTGGGAACTTAGTGTTAAGACTCTCCGTTCCTATTAAGACATTTCCAATGTCCACTTTCCGCCGAATTCCGGAAACATTGAGTGACGGAACTCAACGCGCTTTGGCTCGTTGATCTTATATGAAATATCTTTTTGATTTATTAAATAAAATATTAACAAAAAACAAAACTTAAAAAAAATATCTAAATTTTCCTTATAAAATGGCAATGACTAGATATGCTGAATAAAAAAAAACAATATCTATTATTATTATACTAAATTATAAACAAAAAAGTTTACGCTTCAATTTCTACATTAAGTATTAAGAACAAAAATCGTCCTTGGCCTTGATTTTATGCAAGGGCAAAATTTATCGGAACAAAAATGATCAAAAACATGATTTGAAGAAATATTATATGTACGTACCTACATTTAAATGTTAACTTTAAATTATTTTTCTTTTTTCTAGAGAAACAAATCATAGCGTGGGGTTCAATTCCGCTATTCAACACACATTACCTCCAGAATACGGCGAAAAATGAAAACCGGTTGTGTCTTAATACTAGATACCCAGGTTCCCTCTGACTATCCTGATATATTCTTGATACAGCGTGAAGCAAAAAAATCTAAATATATGTATAGTATATGAAAAAATAAGTATAATTTAATTTTAGCAGTGATTTTCTCAACTAAACCGCGTGTCAAATTGGTGGCGTGACCTTCGTGCTGCACATCCACACAGAGCGAGCATCAATCACCGGAAGAGCTATCACTGATCACAATCAACTTGTCATCATCATCTATACTACGTGAATATAAAATTATGAACAAAAGCCAGGTATCTATATAAATGTGCATTATTGAATGTTTGTTAATATTTTACTTCGAAAGTAAAATAGTATATTATTACGTTCTCAGACTTACTTATTTTTTATCTTATTTTTAAGCACATAGAAAGGAAATCAAAAGCAAAACTATAAAAAAAAGGATAATATATAATAGCTACATATGAAATTTTCCGTTATCGAAAATTTTATTTCCTCAAGTGGAAATCGAATCTACAACTTGACGCGTTCACAGTCACACTTGTGTCCTGCGACACGACTATCTTTTTTATCGATAGTTATAAATTGAAGTTCTGCACCAAAAATATAATTTTCCTTGTGCCAATTACAAATTTATTTTAAGGTAAGGCTTTTTTATGAATATTATGTAATAATTTTATTATAAAATTTAATAAAAATATCTACCAGAATCGATTTCACTCACAGTTTAACACAATTGGACATTTAAGTGATTTATATGTTGTTTATTGTTATTTTAGTGATGTACCAGATATAGTTTCGCTGATATATCAATAGTACAAGGTCGTCTAGTGCTTGCATTTTTAGCAATAAATATAGGTTAGACATTTGTATGTTTAAGTAACTATTTCAATATTGTTTTTATTATATTTTTTCGATTTGCTTTGATACCAGAGCGAAGAAAATGGAAAAATTAAATATTTCATTTCCTCCAGTGGGAATCGAATCCACAACGACTGGCCTTAACTAATTTAACTATTTATTTTTTAAAATATCTACTGACAAACACGCCTTAATTCAAAGTATGCCAAGTTTCCCATTATAATAAATAATATATATATTTTTTAAATATTAGTTATAGTTATTATTCATAGACCCTAAGAATTAAAATTTTAAAATCCATTTGTTAAAATATCGATGTAAAACACGAACATTCGCCATAAATATCGATTACACCAGACATAATATCAATATAACCATAATATAATCCTCTTACAGCCAATAACGACACTATTTGTATGCAATAAGGTTTACGTAAGAAGAAAGTGCTTCACTCGACAGGTTTTTAAATGTTCGACGAAGATTACTGCTGAAAAATGCGATATAACTGGGTATTTTAAAATATTTAACTTTTTACCTGCGTTTTATATTTAAAACAATAATATAATATACCATAACCAGTAGCGGCGCAGAGAGACTCTAAGCACGACAGGTTGTGGGTTCGATTTCTAGTCGAGAAAATGAAATATTTAATTTTTTTTTCTCGGTAGCGAGCTAAAGATCGGCGTCGACGGCATAAAAAATTAATATAATTTACCAAAATTATATGTGTATCATTTCCACATATCCTTATAAATATTTACGTAGAATGAGAAAAAACAAATCCTAACTGACACTTACCAAGAAAAAACAGACCCGAGATTGAGCTCCGCCCAATAGTATATTTCACTTCACTAAGTCACCAATCAATTCAGTTTGTTGCAAAAAAATAACTTATATTACGCGTTTAGTTCCACAACTAGCAATCGCGTAAACACATTTTGCAATGACGAGATACTGGTTCGATTAATTATTTGTTTAACAGCTAATCGATTAATTTCAATCAATCGATTGTTGGCAGGTTGTTGCACATCACAGTCACGTTCACTGATGGCACCTTTACAATCTGAAAAGAAAATAAAAAATTAAATATGATTAATAAATAAAGCAGGGTAGGCGGAGGGAACCTAGTGTTAGGACACTCCCCGTTTCCGGCATTGCATGTTGTTAAGTGACAAAAGAAATGAAAATATTAATAAATAATAATTCATTCACTCGAGTTAGAGCGAACCTACAAAAAATAATAAAATTTTGCAAAATAAAAAAAAATCATAAGGTGAAAATAATTTAGTTTCACAAAATGATATGTAATTTACGTAATGGCTTCCCTGTTGTACGTACGCTGGGCTTAACAATAACGATCATCATCAAGACATCAATTTTGTTTGTGACATATGAATTTTTATTTATCTTCTTTATATATTAGTGATTTTATAATAAAGATGAATTATGAATATAATAAAATTTATTTGTGCTATAACAATTCTGTTTCAAAAAATATTTTTAACCATATAAGATAAAAGTTCAATAGGAGCTGGACAGAGTTGGATGTGCACCACGGATCTGGGTGTATTTTTCAGCCTTAACTTTAGTTTTGAATATTTTGTTTTTGTGTATTGGTTGTTTTTATAATTTTACAGGTAAACCAAAATATTGATAAAAAAACCTATCGTGGCATGGGACTTAAATCTGAACGGACAAAAAGCCGTCGCCCCACTATTCCTGCATCTATGATGTGTATACTTTTTAATTTAAATCTATAGAAACAACCCAACAAAATAACATCTAATAGCAATTTAAGGCTATATTTGTTTCAAGGCAGTGCATGCGACCTTACAGCAACAAAACGTCGTGATCAGCTACTTGTGTTGGATTAGCGTGGCGCGATCACATCACTTGATCAACAAAAACTGTTAAAATGATCTGCATACTGGAAAATTCACACTGTTCAATTCATGTACCTATATAGGAAATCTGAAAATCTTGTTGGTATATGTGTTAGGTATTCCTGCTAAGCCTGAAATTGATGAAACTTTTTTTAGCTTCACGCCATATCTCGCACAACGGGGTAGGCAGGGTAGTTAATCTTGTTTTAAGACACTCTTTTTCCATTAATACACTCCCGTTTCCCACATTCCGCCGAATTCTAGAGGCATTGCGTTTTTAAGGGCAGATCTCAACGAACGAATCTACAACCTATCGTGTTTACAATCACAAACACCCTACGCCAAATAAAAACTAAAAATAACTTTAACAATATTATGGTTATGTAGAATATATTTTTTATAAAAGCTTGAAACGAGAGCTATCGTTGCAGCTATAGTTATGTTTAAGTTGTTATAAATAGTTACACCAAAGTCGGCGTCGGCTTATGATGTATTTTACTTTGTTTCATGATACCCAATAAGTACCTACCTATATTAAATACAGTATTTGATTCAATACTGTATTTGATTGAGTAATATTCATACAAATAAATCTAATTAAAATAATAAATAAATCAAAGTAAAGTTTTACTTTTCGATTATATAAATATCTAAAAATAGAATCATCGTATTATATATTCAAAAATCCACCCACATGCGTAACAAGACGAATCGATTTCTTTTGCTTTAAATGTCACTTAATCGTCAAGTTTAAGCTTAGTCTACAAGTACTGTTATGAGTTATATTTCTTATGTGTATAGTGTATATAAACATTTATATGTCAATTGATATGAAGAAATAAATGATAGCTGCAATAAGGTTGGCAGAGGGAACCTGGGAACCTAAATTTAAGATAATCCGTTTCCATTAAGAGAATTCTGTTTACCACTGAATTTTTGAAGCATAGCGTGTTGAGTGGCGAAACCATGTCAGTAACCTTACAGAGCGAGGAAATAAAAATATCGAATACTTCATTTCCCCGAGTTGGAATCGAATCAACAACCGCACCCATGTGTCACGACGATCCCCTTGTTTAAATGTAAATTTAAAAAACATAATCTTTACGCTTTATCTCACACATAACAGAGAGAATTCAATTAGTTTTTCGCTTTTCTCCCGAATTCAAGATATTGCTTGTTGAATAATAAAACTAAAGACCGCTGCGTAGACAAGTAGAAAGAAATAGAATCCTATTCTCTCGTATACGACTTATTATAGACACAAACGGATGCATCCACGGGTACTCTCTATATAATAAAACGTGATAAAGAAAAAAATGTATAAAGACAATTTCAACACGACTTTTAAAGCATTATTTTTTTCTTTCTAAATTACGTGACATTATCTTATTACCATAAATAAATAATATATACCATTTTAAAACAAGAATCATTATAAATTATTATTTGTTCACTAGTGTGGTCACATCATTACCAGTCGACCTCGTGGTAGTAGTTGACCCAGCGCTACCACCTGACCGACTTATGTAATAAATACATCGAGATATGGAAAGTGAATTTCGGTATTTACTCTTTTAGTTACCAAACTTTCATGGGTGCGGCCGTGTGCATTATATCTCTTTATATGTAATATTTATTTCTTGTTAATTTTATTATCACATACTTATTCGTAATGTATATGTTTTGCGCTTAGCGAAATTGAATGTATGAAATTATATATTAAAAACAATATTTGATTGTAAAAACGACGGTTATGGATTCGATTCCCATTCGGAGTTTCATTCGTTCTGGCAACAAGACAAGGCGCGGAGATAAACACCGGTGCTGTCTGCCTGCCCTGCTATATGCGGGATATAGCTTGAAGCTACAAAAATACTATAACACTCCGTTTGCTCTTTAACACGTCTCTAACAATCATAAAATTTATTCATAAGTCTTGATGCGCCATGACGGCGTCTTTTGTGTTTGTGTTAAAAATAAGTACGTTAAGTAAATAACTATGTATATATATATATATATATATATATATATATATATATATATATATATATATATGTTTATTATATGTAGATAATATGTAGATAAAATTTTAAATATCACAGCGACGAAATAAGAATATAAAATATTTTATTCCCCCAAGTGGAAATCGAACCCACAACCGTTGCGTACACAGCTAGTGTGCCGCTGCGCTACAACAGCTTCATTTATTCGTTCTTAATATAAAAAATTGCTAAATTTATATTTATAAAGTAACTTAGTTGAATGTAGAAAATTATATGTACAAGGGTAATTGAAAACGCAGTAAAATATGAAAATTAAACGTTATGTCTATTTAGATGACATGCATATATATCTCGAGTAATTATCTAGTTACTTTATGCTTTGAAAACTACTTATATATTGTATTTAAAGGTAACACGTGTTTAACTTGTATTGCAAATAAATATTATTTTCATTAAATTTTTTACAATAATCTGCAATTCTTTTGGGTAATAAATAAGACTAGATTCCAATATTTGCCTGACTGCGACGAAGCCGAGGAGGTTGATGTTTTTAGCGCGTATGTATGTAAGTCCGTTCGTTTGTTCCCTTAAACCAGTGAACTAATTTTAATAAATAATACCTCATTGAATTTGTCTCAATGGCGTGGATGTTACTGGATATATTTTTTCAGTCAGTTTACGCAATCGGATTTTTGATTTTGTTCATAATTCACTTTTAAATGTAACTAGTTAGTTTTTATTTATTTTATTAATTTTATAAACATGTGTATTGTATATTTATTTTAACATGTTAAAAATAACTTTAAAAATTATTTAAATACATATTTATTATACCGAATTTTATCTTATTGATTCGGGTAAGAAACGTTTATATTATAGCATACTTTTTTAAAATTTTATTATTAGAATTTATAGGTGTATAATTAATTTGGTGTGGCACAGATTAATACCTACCATACCCTGTCACGACGACGGTGGTAAACAAATCTTTAGCTTCAGGCTGCACGCAGAGGGAACCTAGTGCTAATACACTCCGTTTCCCATTTTCCGCCGAATGCTGGAGGTATTGCACAATGAGTAGCGGAACTCTGTCAAGCGGAGGCCAATCGTGGCGTAAGAGTACAAAGTGTAACTGAAAATTTTACCAGTTGTGGGTTCGATTCTCATTCGAGGAAATGAAATATTTAATATATTCATTGCCAACGCCCATACACCACGACTACAGACACATATAGCTACAAAACATTAACAAATTTCCAACATATTACCAAAGAACTAACGCAAAAATGAATTAATAATGATTTTTTTATTATCTAAACCCAGCAATCCACAACATTTCGTTGGCCAATCAATCATTAGCTCGGCTTGTGGTGCCTGCATCGAGTCGACCGCTCGCGTTGTCCGAATTACCCTGCGAAAGTAAGCGGCGGACCGGTCGCGCGAAGGACGCCGGGCGTACAGTTTTGTCTAACGTTCGTGTTTAAGTGATGAGATCTAGCGGGATAGGTTAGATTTGTTTTGATAAAAAAAAATATTATATATATTTATTATAGTGATAAATAATTCTGTTTTTTATTTTGTTACTTTTTTTCTTTCTTTTTTTGCCTATTATTATTTTGTGAGGCCGCCATGGCGTAAGGGTAGGAGAGCATCTGATTTATAAAATGTGATTGATGGATGATAATTTTAAGTTCGATTCCGCTCGGTAATGATTTATTGACAAAGTGCGTCGTTGGGTTCCGTCACTCAATACGCAACGTCTTGTAGATTGGGCGTAAAGTGGAAAACGAGGTGTCTTCACAGAAGTCTCTGTTTGCCTACCCTTCTGTGCAATATATATTCAAATATATATTCTAGTCACTCGTCTCTCAGTCCTTCATTTTCGCCCATATTAAGGACTAGCTTAAATTTTGACGCCACACTACATGAAAAACACAAATAAAAAAGTTATGTTGATACAAAGAGTTGCATGTGTAAATATTGTTGAAAAAAATAAGTTTTTATTGAATTGGCTAAAACTTTTTAGTAGTCAATGTATGGATATTGTCTTTAAAATGATAATCATATTAGATCACAAAAGTAATTGAAGAATAAAAAATTTGCGAGGGCCACTATAGTATAAAATAAATAGTAAAATTCTATATAGTGGAGTGAGTTATTTTTTGTAATTATTTAATATGATTAATTAAACAAATATGCGAACGTTTGAATGGAAAATGACTTAATTTATTAACAGCTGTATTTGTACTTCTTTGCATATTGATTGTTTGGGTTTTTGTTATTGGATCTTCGCGAGACTTTAGTTTTATCTAATAATAAGATACCACACAATATATTTGAATTTTATTTAAAAAAAATGAGAGTAAAAAAAAAAATTGCTTAAGCAAAAATAAGTAACTTACGTAAGGATACGTAACTTTTAGTTAAATTAAACATGAAAACTTAAGACCTTTGCTATATGTATATAATATATTATATACATATAGCAAAGGTATATTATACAATAGGTACAATCTTTATTGAATAAAATATTCTTAATTAATATTTGTATAAAATAAACTGTATTTTATAAAAGTGACAATAAAATATATATTTTTAGTCTATGGCTCAGACCAAGACTAAAAGTGCAGAATGCCGCGGCAAAAACGCATACTGCACCACTCCTACCCACTAAACATGCGTATATTCCATCTCTTTTTAACTAACCACGTTTTTATATTATTATCCCTTTCTCACATCGAAAGTTTCCATGGCAAAGCATCGATGTTGTTTGTAAATAAGAGCAAAATGACCTCTGCCACACACCACACATACAAAATAAAAATATCAATTAATGATTATTTTTAAACATACCTAAGGCTAAGTTTTTTTTAGCTTCATGTTGTATTCCGCGTATATCAGGGCAGACAGATGGAACCTGGGAACTTAATGTTAATATCCTCCGTTCTCATAAAGTCATTGCTGTTCCCACTTTCTGCCAAATGCTGGAGGCATTGCGTGTTAAGTGGCGGAATCTAACACCGATTATTGTAAATATTACTTAAATCTTTATTTTAAACTATTTGTAAAAGTTAATAGAACAAAAAAACTATTATTCTTAAATTACTCCAGCTAAAACGGCAAAAAAATAATGTCAAAAACATTAAGCAAATTGTCAATTATAATCTAAAAATATAATGGCAATACCAAAAAAATTATTAATTTAGTGAGTGTTGCTAGATAAAGTTTTTGTTTTATCGATACAGGAAATCCAAATTGAAGGGGTGACTCATAACGAACGAGGTATTTATTTACTTTCGAGAACGCAATCTTAGAGAAGTATTTTTATTTTCAATACAAAGCAAACAAAAATAATAATGTGTAATTTATTTTATTTAAGAATTTTATTTTAGAACTGTTGACTCTAAATGTTGATTATTTTTTCCCTTGGCCCAAAAGCTAAGGAAAGGTCAAAATATGTTTAAATTAGACACATTATTTAAAGAAAACTTGTTTTGACCCGATAGTAGGTTTTTGCCAGTTCAGAAGTAACTAAAAATATATTTGGTTGGAACTTTAAAATGGAATGAAATGGATTGGAAATGTATGTGTTCGAAACGTCGGGTTTCTAAAAATGTATAAAAATACAAAATATACGCGATTAATTCGATTAAAATAGTTTCATTTAAAATGTGTAATAATCGTGAAAATCAAAGAACTTGTAATGTATGACAACTATATTTTTAAATGTTAGTAATTTTATGCACTCTACTATACGGATATCGCTTTTATGTATATTTAATCATCATTAACATAAAAAAGGAATAGACAAAATGCAGCCGCGGTAATTTCAATGTAGTTTGATTAAAATACAGAGAATTCAGAGCCCTTGGACGGTTTCGAAAAGGTAGGGGGTTTGAACCTCGTTACGTTCAAATTTTTATTTTTAATTTTAGTTTTAATTTCGAAAAACGTAAATCCTCCCTTAGTAAGTGTAGAATAGTGCTTAAAAAAATTTATTTTATTAAGCAAAAAATGTAAATAAAAATTATTTTTCAACTAGATTTGTTTTATTTCCTAGACGTTAAGATTTAACGATTGTTGGTATTTAATTATCTTATAATAATTTAGAAAAAAATATATAATTAACAACTTCGATACTCTAATATTCAAGTCAATCAATTTATTTATTTATTCAATAAATTGATTGACTTGAATATTGGAGTATCGAAGTATCAAAATCACGTATAACGTTTGTCGAGTGTCTTTACGAATCCGTGCTGATAGATCACGTTTTGTTCGTATCATAATCAAAAAAGTAAATGAATGTTACAATATATAAAGTAACATTTACGTATGAAGATAAAAAACGACGTGAATAATAATTACATAAGTAAGTTGGCTGTTGTCTATTTAAAATATTATTATTTATTTGTGAACTTTTATGCTAATAACATGCGTAATAAGTTTCGCTGCAGGTGGTATTTGAAAACGACGGTACGGTTGTAGGTTCCATTCTGACTTAAGGCTAGGAATGAGCTATTTTAAGTTAATTTTTTTATATCTTTATCCATACCATTATTAACGTTCGTTACGTTATTTATATTACAAAATTATATCTCCGCTTTTAGACTCAGAGAAAACCATGTAATTTGATATAATATATAATATTACTTCTATCAATTATACGATTTTATATATAGACATTATCTACACCATATCTTAGATATTAATTTAGAAATCAATTATTGTGAAAGAATTTTGATAAGAAACAAACTATTGCCAATTCCCATTTTCAGAAGAATTACGCTACAGATTACGATATCGAATAATTTACAATAAAATTGTCGTAACTATTAATATTTAAAAGTAAATATTAGTATTAATGACAGAAATTTGAAACATTGCGTCACAAATGCTTAGAATCGTCGCGTTTGTCAAGATGACCGTAAGTGAGATTAAGTGCAAATGAAGCAATAACACTTTGAATTCGTTTCTAGTTGGCTTTGATGACTTAATCGGAGGTCGTAAGTTCAATTGTATGTGAATGTGTTGGCCATGAAGAGCGTAATTAGAACATATTTTATATGTAGCATAAAACTTTTGGATATAAACTTGTATTATAATAGTATTATATGCTTCACTCTGTATCCCGCATGTAGCAGATGATGGAGATGGAACCTAGTGTTAAGACTCTCCATTCCCCACTTTTCACCACCGCCGAATTCTGGAGGCATTGCGTGCTCAGTGGTGGAAATCTATGTCGCGCTTGGCCTTGTCATCAAAGCTAATAAATGAAAATATCAAATATTTCATTTCTTCGAGTTAAAATCGAACCCATAACCTATCACGTTAATTGTAACAAGTTTGTGCCCCTGAGTCTCGTTTGGCTTCAGTATTATATTTGTACTTAAAATAAATTAATTCACAACAAAAACTTAGATTTGCGAATAAATTTTAAATTGACAATTCGGCACCTGTTGCACTTATAGTTCAAGACGCTGTATTTTAAAATTTCTTTCATTTTTCGTATAAAAGACAAATAAATAACGCCTATATTATTATTCGTTCTGTTCGACCATACTGTGTGACTATGAATAGTGTAACTTAGGCATAACGAATTCGACTCAAACGCGTTGATGTCTTTTCGTAAGACGTTATGTTTCTAAGAACAAAACTTTAAGACCGGTATAACAAAATTTATTACAAAGTAATAAATTATATAATAGAGGAAGAATAGATTAATGTATTAGGTAACTTCAAATGAGATTATGCTTCCGGCATATTTTTTTTTAAATTGAAGTAAAATAAACTTATTATATATATGTTACTTATTTTTTGTCTAATAATGGTAGGATTTACTACCAAAAAAAAAGAGATTATAAGTATAAAAACATATAAAAAGTTGATAAAAACATAGCTATACAAAAAAGGAAGCTTTTACAAATTGCACCTGATGACCGTTTGAAATCCTCTATTCAAATTTCTGCACATAAACCAAAACTAATATTCGTATAATATAAAAATAAAACAGAAAAAAAACTAACCTCTTTAATCAAACGACACAAAACACACAAAAATCCTCAAAATTCAAAACACAATCACAGAAAAAAAATAATAAAGATGTTTTTGACGTAAAAGTGAAGCGGCCAGGTCGGCAGTACGCGCGCGAGTGGCGCCCGGTTACTTGCGCCCGCCCACCGGCCAGTATAACCCGGCGGAATTGAGAAGGCACGCTGCGTCATCGCGCAGGTACTGAACCTTTCCGCGTTTTTACTTGATTTGTAATTGTTTTTTTCGTAAAATTTGTTTTAATTATTTATTATTACAAATAATTATTGGTTTTCCATAGAAATATTTTTTTTTGGTTTTTTTTTGTATTTAAATAAATTGATTTTTACTTTTTTATATATGTAAATACGGTAACTTTATTTAAACCGACATAAGATTACAAGTATGGCACTACTTATATATTATCTTCTTATGTATAAAATATTTTTTATCCTTATATAAGATCTTTATATCACTATAAATTTTACCTCCGTTTGTTATCTTGTAATTATTCTAAAACAATAGTGACGGTAAAATCATTTAAGGTTATAAGAAGCCAATTATTTATTTCAATAGCAAGGTCGTACAGTCTCATTGAAACTATTGGATTTTCCGGAAATAGTCATAAAAAGTAATACTTAGTAATTAGATAAATAAATTATTTTTTTATTTTTTCCGCTATGAAGTGTATATTGAAATTTAGAAATAGTATTCATATATTTTTTTATTAGTCAATCAAACAAAATTGTTAATTATATTTTTTATTGTAAATTATTCTCTTTTTTGTTTTAAGTGTTCAGTATTTTTTTTATATTCCCTAACATAAATGGATAATATTTGCAGTATATTATTGATTTTTTCAGTGGGACAACATTTAACTGTAAACTCGATGGTTGTGAGTTCTATCTATATATTCTATCTTTACTCTAAAAAGATCTGATTATGCCAGTCAACACGTAATGCCTTGAAAAGCGAGAAACTGAGTGTCAATAAACTAGCTTAGCTTTTGCTACCCTATTATGAACGACAATGATTCAAGCTTTTTTTAGAAAACCTACATATAACATTTTTTACGTAGTGGGTTTCAACCCGCGCCTCTTGGAACACGTCCAAGTTAGGAACGGACGCTTATTATATTAAGAACGAAAGCGTCCTAATGAAAAATGGAGTGAAGAGTTAACACTAGGTTCTCAAATTCCCTCTGCCTATTTTTTATGTGCGGGATACAGCGGGAACCTCAAGTCAAATTACTTAATAGAGTTTCAGTACTAGTTTAATAGTTAAACAATATCTATAAGCCTTCACCTACCCTATTAATATGTATAATTATAATAAACGTAAAACTGAAACCGGTCTCAAATAAATGTATGTATATTCAAATGAAATGATCGCATTTTATCTACTACAAGTGTTGCTTTGAACAAAATTTCTAGTATTTTCCTTAATTTATATTCATTGAAAAATTTTTATAGGTAAATATGTTAAAATCTTTTATTAATATAAATAGTAAATGTCCTATATTATATTGAATGAATGTAGCATTTGATTTGACAATTATATAATATTAATAATATTAAATAAAACAACAAAACAAAAATAACCAGTCATGTTTATCCACTATTATAATACTATAGTTATCTGCAAATATATAATAAAAGTAAAGTGAATGTGAATGTTTTAGCACGAACGTGACTTCTCAACTCAGCGGGATTATGTGAGTAGAGAGGGCAAAGCGCAGGTAAGCTCAGTTATCGTTACTCAGAACTGCGTCTGATTACGATCCATAGATGTATATTGTATATCGTTGGGGACTTTTTGTCCAAGTCTTCAAGTTCAGTCCACGAGAAACAAAACGAAACGTAAGTTTGGGATCAGTTGTTTTCTTAAATGTAAGCTTTTATTTGATTAAGATAAGAGCGTAAGAGTCGAAGTGTGTAAGAAATTATGAAATAATAAAAATAATCACTCTTTAGATATGTAACTTTCAACGAAAGAGGTAGATAGAACACAAAATTAGAATAACATTATTAATTTTTAATTTTGGACTGAAGATTGTGAATCTATCAAATATTTCTTCTTCCTCGAGTGGGAATCGAACTCACAACCAGTCGCTTTTACAGTCACATTTTGTGCCCTTCGCCACGACTGGCCTCAAAAATCGAAATCTAGCTTATATTATCAAAAAATATTACGAAAATAAAATGAAAGGCAGCTACGGCTGCTAAGTAAATAAATATAATTGCCAGAATTTTCTAATACTAATCCCCCACTTCTTCCCACTACTAATACATTTATACTCGTAGACTGAAAACCTATATCTAGGGTTCCTAAAACCCATTCGTCCGTTAAGACAGGCCATGATAGGTTACGCTCTGATTCACTATATATGAGGCCTTTGTCCTCCATCGGATACCTCACTTGCCTTGATAATATAAGACAATTAATAAAGTGTTTGTTTATTGTTTTATTGTTTTACGTACTGGTTATTTTATATATTTATTAACAGTAGCTAGCTTTTGCGTGTACTTATTTATTTATAAATAAAATTCACAAAAGCTTATTTAATGTACAAAATTTATACAAAAAAAACGGAAACAATGTGAAGCTGAAAAAATATTTCTTTCGTCGAATAATTTCGTACGGTGTTAGGAAATTCTGAACGTTATCTTTTGAAAAAAACGTGACGGTAATGGGTTTGATTTTCACTCAAAAAAAATCTACTAATACTACTACTACTAACTTCACGCTTTATCCCTAGCGGGGTAGAAAAAAATCTAATATTTAATTTCTCCAAGACACTAATTTACCAGTTTATTTTTTGTGTACCTATGTTACTGTTCTGAACAAAAAGCCTTGTATTTTAAGCCTTTTATTATATGATGAATAATTCCTTTAAAGTTTAAATAACCAACACAGACTTTGAATTATTTATCGATAGTAGGAAAAATGACGATTTCCTCATAATGTATAATTATAATAATTACCAATATATGTTTTTATCTTCCGAAAAATATTAATAATTAATATTTAGTTTCAATATTAGGTGACGTACGTGAGTAATAGTGATGCGTCTATTATGGTTTACGATTTTTACAGATTGAGACACATCTTATAAAGCTCTGACATCTTATACAGATCGTGACAATAAATTTATATGTTTTTTATATAATTTTTTAGGTTCTCTTTTCATCCCGCAGTTAGTAGGGTAGGCAGGGGAAACCCACAACCTCTTTCGTGTGTTCTTCATACAACGTGACATTGGCGAAGTGATTTTGTGCTCAACTGGCACGCTCGGAACGCCATAATAAGGCTTACAAAGATAAACCATTTATTTCGAATCTTTTATAATCGTGTAAATTTAAAAATATGGTGTTTTTACACCTCTATCTATCCTCTTCGTCTATTTTTAGACGAAGTTGCGATGTAACTTTAATTTTGATAAATTCTATAAATCGTTATAAATAGGAAGGATTCATTTGTACTCTTGAATATTAGATTTTTCCTTAATTCACTAAATAAAATTTTCCTCGTATATAAATTTAAACATTATTATTATTTAAATAATATTTTCCGTTTTGTGGTAATTTTAAGCTCAACTTTTTAAACGTCTAGACAGATTATGATGGATTTCCAATGACTTATACATCACTATTATTATACAACCAATTCCAATATGGATTTATACTTATCATACATCATTAGCTTTTGTTAGATTTTAAAGATGTTTACAATATAAAATATGGAGTATGTATTGGCGTTTGATTCATAATTAATATACGACTAGGCGCTTAATAAAGCAAGATTTAAATATATATATATATATATTTTAGATCATAAACGCGATAAGTTGTGGGTTCGATTCCCACTCGAGAAATTGAAATATTAATATACTTCCATTTGTTCTGGTGTCCTGGCAAAGCGCGGCATTGAACTCCGCCATTCAACACAGCATACCGCCAGAATCGTCGAAAAACGGAGTGTATTAACACTAGATTTCTATATTCTCTCTGCCTACCCTGCTATATGGGGGATTTAACGAAAACAATTAAACAATTTTTTTAATAAATCGTTCATAATTTGTAATAAGAATTACAGAAAAATGGAAATAAAACATGCAAGTAATAAGAAAGTATCGCGTCAAGTGGAAAGGTTAAAGGAAGTGGGGCGCGCACTGGACTGAGACAGCACATGTTATAGGATGAACTTCCCCTCTATACTTTTCGACCGGTAGCTTTGGATTAACTGACGAAATCAGTTACACTTTTTTGTGTGTCAATAAAAACAATGTTGGACATAAGGTGTGTGTGTGTGTGCTTCATGTAGGGATTCTTTAAATTTTATCCAAAATTATTCTTTTTTTTAAATATCCTATACACTTTTTTTTTCATGTATCCCACATGTTGCTACATGTGTACCCAGAAAAAGCTTAGTGTTAAGACACTCTGTTCTCCACTTTCAAGGACAAGGCAAAGCGTTCGGGTCACCTGATGGTAAGTGATTACCGCCGCCCACGACCCCGTGCAACACCAGAGGAGCTACAGGTGCATTGCCGGTCTTTAAGGTGGAGATAGACGGGCTTTTTGAAGGTATAAGTCCACAGTTCTGTGGCGCGTGGAAGGAAGTTAAACGTGTGTTAATTAAACCGCGTTAATTTCATCGATTGGAAATCGAACAACAATCTGTCGTGTTCACATTAACACGCTTGTGTTACTGTGCCACGACTGGCCTCATTCTATATATTATAATTCAGAAGTATATTCGAGTATGTATAGACCAGATATTGAGTATATCTGGTAGCTTTCAAATAAATCAATAAAAGAGCGCAAAATTAAAATATTTCTACAACTTCTACTAACGAGTCCCACCAAAAACCTTTTTATACATATTTATACATACATACACATGTGCCAACATATCTACTAAAATAATCTGCAAAAAACTTGAGAAGATTAGCTGCTTAATAAAAACATTGAGTTTTATTGAACTATTTATTTTCATCTTTACAATAATATCTTTAGAGTTGTACAAAACAATTAAAAAATAATGACGCATCGCAGTTTCTTTAATTAATTACCGTAGAGTTCGGTGATCCGGTTCTCAGTTCTCTCTGGTTACAATAAAAAAAAGTTATTTTTAATTTTCATTTTTCACACAGCAAGCGTAAAGCTGAAACGTAATCTTACTAGTTGTGGGTTCGATTCCCATCCGAGGAAATAAAGTATTTAATATTTTCATTTCATCGCTTTGGTACATAGGCAAAAGGATTTTCCTTCCTTGAATTCCTTGAATTTCGCCGTTCAACACGCATTACCTCAGGAATTCGGCGGAAAGTGGGGAACAAAAGTATTCTAATGGAAAACGGAGTGTCTTAACACTAGGTTCCCAGGTTCCCTCTGCCTATCTTGCTACATGCGGGATACAGCGTGAAACTACAACAAATACTACATCATTGCTTAGAGAAAACTAAAGTTCAACGGAGTTTAAGTATATCATGTTTCTACTAATCGGAACACGTACGCAGCGTCGCGAGTATCCTTTACCTGAGTAGTGAATGAGAGGATGTGAGCTTTTTTGCTGCACCATAAAAAGGAATTCCAATGGCTGTTTATTGTTAGTATTTTAAAGAATTTAGTTTTATATTATATTATATTGTGAACTGGTCCATTCATTCTTATGACTTATTACTTACTCATACTAATGAATGGGTTTGTTTTGTCTTCTTTTTTTATATTAGACGTATGCATATCTTAGCTATGCAAAAAAAATGATTTCCTAATACCTATATTTTTTTAATTTGGTTGCGAAAAATTAAATATATAAAATGTAATATGTTAAAATGTTTAATTTAAATATATTTAAAGATTGCCTGTTACTTTTTTTGTTATGTCGTGTGTTCGTCACTGTTCCATCATGTTTGAAGAGTTAAACATACAATGTAGAAAATTTTATCATGTCATATAAAATGTATAATTTGTATATACTTATTTCACGCTGTATCCCGCATATAGAACCTAGTGTTGAGTCCCGCATATACAATCGCCGATTTTTTCGAGGCATTGCATGTTAAGAGGCAGAACTCATCGGTTTTTGTCTTGGTTTTGCAAAAAAATAAATGATGATAAATAATAATTCATTCCCCCGAGTGGGGATCGAACCCATAACCGTCGCGTTACAGTCATGCCCTTGTAGCACTGCACCACAAAGGCCTGTATCTATTTAAAATGCAAAACCGCAAGGGCTAACTGAATTGACATCATATGAAATATAGTTATTTTTGCGTATTGCCAATATTTTGTAGTGTAGAGTCAGTTCTGTTTATTAATATGTCATACCTATTTGAATAGTTTTCATCATAGTGAAACTGGTGAGTAAGTATATTGAAAAAAACAGTTTCACGCTTTCTCCTGTTTAAGAGGATAGACACAGAGTTATGATTCAGTTCTCCGTTACCCTCTTTCCCCCCAATTTTCAAAACATTACGTGTTGAGTGGCGGAACGTTTTTTTGTTACCGGAGTAAGGAGGGTTTTGTCTTGTTAAGTAGTAAATAAAAATAATTCATTCCCCAGAGTGGTAATCGAACCCACAACCAGCGTGTTTACAGTCGATTGACCTCGTATATATTGTTTAAGATATTAAACAAAAAAGGCATGGTGAAAGTAGGTAAATCTTCTAAAATAACGTTATACTACAGTAAAAAAAGGAGGTAAAGCTAGTCGTGGTTCAGGGGCACAAGCTGACTTTAAACGTGATAAGTTATGGGTTCGACTCTCACGCGAAGAAATTAAGTCTAAAACATTTGCATTTTTGGTGTCGAGGCAAAGCGCAGTGTTGAGTTCCGCCACTCAACACGCAATCCCTCCAGAATTTTTCGGAAAATCGGGAACACAAGTGTCATAATAGAAACGAAGTGTCTTAACACTAAGTACCTAGATTCTTTCTGTCTACATTGCCATTGCGGGATACAGAGTTAAGCTACAATAACGAAAGTAAAGATATTATAACCACAGCAGTAGACCACGTACGAAGAGTAAATATTAGCAGAATCGGTAAAAAATGAAAAAACCTAACAATCGTAAGCATATACGAACAGATTCCCAACCGTTTAAAGTCGTTACTTTATAAATAAGCATGACTCATACAAGGATCTTCCATAATATTATATCTTGTCTCTTTCTTTATTGTATGAAAATAGATAAGAAGAAAAAGGACACACATACAAATAGAATTTCAAGTTATGATTTTTTTGCTAATTTGTCATATCGGCTTTTTTTGGATATCATTTATCGGTTTTAAGTTATTGGTAAATATTGTTGAGTGAATAATAAGTTACTTAGTACGTGACGTAGAAGAAATGTGTGAATTTAATAATAATTAAAATTCTTTAACACGTCATGGTGTTAAGTTAAATATAAAAAATCAAATCAAATCAGCTTCACGCTATATCCCGCACACAGCAGGGTAGGCAGAGGGAATCAGGTGTTAAGACCACAGAACACATATACCCAAAGGGTTAAGACAGTCCGTTCCCCACTTTCCGCTGAGTAAGTTAAAAATGCTAGTGACAAATTAAATAGTATATAATGAAAAATGTTCGCGATTAATTCTGTTACCGTATTTAAATAAGCAAATGAATAGATTAATCTAAAAGATATGTACACAAGCACATAGAACATTTTAATTTTTAGGATTCCGTACTCAAAGTATAAAACGGGACTCCATTACTATGACTTGGCTGTTCCTCTATCCATCTGTCTATCAATCCTTCACCAGGCATATTTTATGAACCATGATAGATTTAGGCTTGAAATTTTCACAGATGATGCGAAGTATATGTACATGTTGCTGCTATAATATCAAATAGAATTAAATGAATAGTAAAAGCTCCCATGCAACAAATGCGTAAGTAAGTCCGACTCGCACTTGACCAGTTATTTAGCCGGCCGCTTAGTCCCACAAAAAGTAAAGTACTTATATACTCGAATTTAAGACATTGCGCGTTAGGTCACAGAATTGAACCGCGTATTTGTGGAGAGCGTTGAAGTTAAAATAATAATAATCAATTCCCTGCAGTGGGGATTAAAGCCACAAGTATCGCTCCATAGTTACGAAATTATGGTTCCCTAATTCATATTACAATTTGAACCGTACCTTTTGAATAATATATTTACTTGGATAATCGTTAGAAGGTATAACATGAGGGCCAGTCGTGGCGCAGGGGCACCAGCGTGTGACTGTAAACGCGACAGGTTGTGGGTTCGATCCCCACTCGAGGAAATGAAATATTTAATGTTTTCATTTCTTTGCTCTGGTGTCGAGGCAAAGCGCGGCGTTCAGTTCCGCCACTCATCACGCGATACCTCTAGAATTCAGCGGAACGTGAGGTGCGAAGTGTCTTAACACTAGGCTCTCTCTGTCTACCCCGCTACATGCGGGATACAGCGTGAAGCTGAAAAACAATCCTCCTGGTTAAAGAATTAAATAGTATAGAGTAGATTTGATGTAAAGCATTTACATTTAGTGATGACAAATCTGATGATATTTATTGAGTATGTCATTCATTTGCGGTTTCTTAATTGTGGAAAATGTAGTTATTTTGTGAAGAAATTCTTAAAATTTATGTTTATTCTACTTGACGCATGACGACACTGGACTTTCTGACCACAGTAGTTTATGAGAAATATAATTAACATATAAATAAATAGTTTTATTTTCATTTGAGGCCGTCGTGGCCCAGGGGCACAAGAGTGTGAATGTGACGCGACAGTTGTGGATCCGATCCCCATTCGAGGAAATGAAGTATTTATTTAAATTTATATTTCCATTTTCTTCGCTCTTGTGTCGATACAAAGAACGGCGTTGAGTTCCGCCAGTCAACACACAATGCCTCCAATATTCAGCGGAAATTGGGGAATGGAGTTTCTTGTTAGGAAGCTAGGTTCTCTCTACCTACCTTGCTGTGTGCGGGATACAGCGTAAAGCCGAAGTTTTTATTTCTTAATGTATTAATAAACCTCTAATTCTTATACATTTTGTATTATTTACTTATTAGGAGCATTATTCTTAGATGTAATTAATGTTAATAGTTGTAATTTCTATTCCCATTGGATGAAATTAAATATTTAATGTTTTCATTTCTGCGCTCTGGTATCGAGGTAAAGCGCGGCGTTCAGTTTCACCATTTAACACGTAAGGCTTCCAGGATTCCGCGGAAAGTGGGGAACGGAACTGTCTTTATAGGAAAGCAGTACATTCACGCTATGTTGCCAGGTTCTCACTGCCTAACCTGCCTGCTAAGTACAGCGTAAAGCTAAAAAAAACTCCAAAATAATCTTACAATTTCTCATAAATGTTAATTAATCGATTAATGTCTGGCTACAGTTACGTAACTCTGATAAATTCTGGAAGTACCTCTACGCCACATATGGGAATTCAAATCCAGCTAAGCGGAATGCTTATATAAATATTACATCACACATTTAAATACGACAAAAAAAATGAAAAGCATTAAAAATAAAACAAAAGAAAACCCACTTGCCTTTTAATATCTTGAACAGTGCTTAGTAAATCTGGCATTTAATAAATAAGGCGTCAAGGCGAACGGCGCTTGTATCATCAACCGGTCACACATTCATATTATGATTCATTATATAATTGAAATTTTTGATGTGTCGAAATATTTTTTTTGTAATAAACATATACATATTGTGCGCTTACTAATAAATAGCGTATCAGAGATAGTTACATTAATATATAGAATGTGTATTAAATCACATCAGAACGTTCAAAAATGACCGTCGTGGAGTAATTTTATAGTATTCGATTATGAGCTCTAATTCGAGCGATCTTGAAAGGTGAGTGGAAAGTGAATATTTTGTATGACGATTTCAAGTGCTTGTCTTTCTATCTCTTCTTTTCTCTATTAAATTTTAAATTCAACCAAAATCGATAGTTTTAGGGTAACGTACCTCTTAAGGAAAAAAGGAGATATATGTATAAGATTATTTTGTTGTCCGTCATCAGGAACGCTTGGAGAGATCAAGTTAAAATTTAAACTATACTCAGGTCTACAGTCTCTTCATTTCCTGAAAAAATCGTTTTCTACACTGTCTGTTCGTTGGTTTCTACAGTAAGGCGGCGGTTGTAGGTTCGTTTGATCCCCACTCGAGGGAATGAAATTTTATTTTGTAATATTTTCATTTCTTCGCTCTGGCACCAAGGTAAATAAGCTAGGTATTGAGTACAGCCACTGAACACGCAAAGCCTCAAAAAATTCGGCGAAAAGTGGGGGCCGATTTGTCTTAACACTAAGTTCCCTCTACCTACCTTGCTGTGTGCGGGATACAGCGTAATGCTGATAGTATTTCTAAATTTACTGAAAAAAAGATATGTTTATTTCGCAACAAACGATTATTTTGACACTATAAAAGTAATCAAAATTAATAGGGTACTTCTGGTTGATCCAGAATTATAAAATTTGGCAGCTAACATCTACAGGTAGTACTAGTTCAGGAAAAAAATCTGAATGGTAATATAATATACATTTATGGTTAAATCCTAAAAAATAATAGCCTTAAAAGGCTTATACAAAATTCGGTATTAAAAGCCGCTAGTTCGAGTCAGGTGTCAGATGAAAGGGTTAGGTGTGCATTTCCTCAATATATTTTATTATTATTTTTTGATGCACCTATTGTACGGAACCCTTGGTGGCCTCGGTTCATTTTAAATTAAAAACCTTTAAAATAAAATTTAAATTCCATATTCTTCTAGATTTGAGATATATTTATAATGTAAATATATCTCAAATCTAGAAGTTAAAGTTCAAGATAAAATTATCGGTGTGTATAATGTTTATTGTATAACATACGGACGGACGTTATTGACCTCATTATGTTTTTGTTATTTTATATACTCGTATATATATGCACTATATAAAATGAAGTATTACGTAAATATAATATGTTTTTAACATTTTTTAAGGTGTTATTCCACACTTAGGAAAGAAAAATACTTATTTAGAAAACGTATAAAAGTGATAACGTAGCGGGACTCGAACGCGCGCCTCCTGCAACCGACTAGGTCCTTCGAGTTCGAGTCCTATTACGTTTAAATTTTTATACGTTTTCTAAATAAGTAACATTATATATGGTTTTTAGCTCCACATTGTAACTCGTGTGAAGCAGAGTAGATAGATTGAACCGAATGTTTCCCAATTTGCTCCAAATTATTGCAATGCATGTTGAGTGGCTGAACTCAACACTGTGCTTTGCTTTGTTACCGAAGCCAAGAAAATGACAACATTAAATATTTTATGTCATCAAATGGGAATCGAATCCACAACCGTAGCGCTTACAGTAACACGCTTTCCTCGATCTTACAACCTAACTTCGATTGATTATTTATTATTAATATAAAAAAATAAGATCTCCTATTCTCAGCCAATATATAAAGGTATGTTATATTTATTAATTAAAAATTAAAAGTACAACTTTCCTCATTTCTCGGCTGTACCGCTTTATTTAGTCTTTGTAGGAAATTTGAACCCCGAGTCGTGACTAGAGGTTGCCCAACTGGTTTCTTATAAACATTTATACACAACTGTATTTGATAGCACCATCTCTCTCTTGCACTATAATGTGTGAAAGAGAGAGGCAAAAGCGCACGCGCAGTATTTTCAGTACTGGTTGTAATGTTATTGATATAATTTCAGTTAGATGTATATGGTTTAGATGGAGTGTAACGGAATTTACGTTATAAATTTAAAATATCTTATTTTTTGAAGCGTAATGAAATTTATTTAATTAATATGGAATATTAGTCGTAGTCTTAGAATAAAATATATATAAATAAAAGAAAAACATTTTTTTCACTACAACATAATATGGAGTAATACAGATATGTAGTCACTAATCGTTATCTACAAGAAATGGACTATGAATTTAAACCAATTGAGCTGGAAGGCAGATACACTGTATCCCATATATAACAGGGAACCTAGTGTTAAGACACTCCGTTCTCCAGTTTCTGCCTAATGTTTAAGGCATTGCCTGTTTGAGTGGAATTCTACTTTTTTTTCCTTAGTAGCAGAGCGAAGAAATGAAAGTATTAATAAATCATTATTCATTTCACACACTTTGAGTGGGAATCGAATCTACCGCCTTGTAGTCACCTGCCTCTGCCTCTGCACATCGACGGTCTCAAGTTTAAAGTTATATTGGCAAAAACTTTAGATTAAAAAGTTAACTCTAGATTCCATCGCAGTTGCGTACTAGCGGTATGTATACTAAAGGAAAGAGATTTTAAGTTCTACTAATAAATATTTTAAAAAATCTTAGAATTTGTTTCTAAGATTTTTTTTGGCCAGTCGTGGCGCGGCGGCACAAAGTATGACTGTAAAACCGACTGGTTGTGGGTTCAATCCCCACTCGAGGAGATGAAATAT
>DWAN01000182.1:0-28757 GCA_018230445.1 Heliconius hewitsoni | reverse complement strand
TTCAAATTTTTATACGTTTTCTATATAAAAAAAAAAAAAAAAATATACGTTTTCTAAATAAGTATTTATGTTGTACGTTGTTAGGATATTTTTCTATTCTTAATGTGAAATAACAGTATATAAGTGTTAAAAACTCACTCCCAAGTATAGCTTCATCGGTGCGATGGAAGTCGAGGTCGGTGGCGAGGTCCGCGGGCGGAGGCGGGCGGGTCTCAGCGCGCTCCGGCGGATGCGTGACGGGTTCTACTCCACAAAAGTCTTCGTGCAATACACCTAAGGAAGAAATCTTTGTTTTCATTGTAAAACAATAACACCACAACAAACATATAACAATTTTTTTTTTAGCTTCACACTGAATCTGCATATAGCAAGGCAGGCAGAGGAGACCTGGGGAGTCAGTGTTAAGACACTCCGTTCCCATAATACGTTGTCGCCAGTATTTGCGTTTTCGTGGACGTTAAGACTATTTTAGCGCTCCTTTGCACCCTCTAAAAAGCTTATATGACCAATTCCTAACCATCCATATTGCTTAGTTACATTGCGTTGTCCCTCTATTAGTATCAGTAGAATTTTATATAGATCGATAACAATCTATAATCAGAGGTCAGTAGTGGCGCAGGGGCACAAGTGTATGAATGACTGTTGACGCGACTGGTTGTGGGTGGATTTCGATCCCCACTCGGGGAAATGAAATATTTAAATTTATATATTCATTTCATACAATCTACAAACCTCCTATGGTCCTAACATTGGGCGGCGGATCCTGCTGGAAGAGCAGCTTCAGTGGGTATATATCATCAAACTCCACTCTGCTGACACACCCCACGAAACCTTCATTCATAGATTCATTTCTACCGACGTACATATATTGTATGTTATTGAATTGAGCGTCGGCCGAATCTCTTATGTTGAAATGATACTCTTGTGTCTCGTAGTTGTCTACCTGTTGGTTAGATATTTTGGAAAATTAAAGTAATAATCTATTAACAAATATCCGATGGTTATATACTTGATAAAGCAATTTTATTATTATTAATATTTTAAAGTGTTTCTCCATGACATGACACCGAACTTTGCTTTTGCTTTGCGATCGTCGTATGCTATCTTATGTTGGCGTGCCATTGGAGAAGCCTATGTCTAGCAGTGACCGAAGACAATTAACATTTTTATATAGGTCCCAAAGAAATACATTAAATCTGTAAAAAATTAATAAGGCCAGTCGTGGCACAAAGTGTGACTGTGAAACCGAATGGTTGTGGGTTCGATCCCCACTCGAGGAAATGAAATATTTACTTAAATTTATATTTTCATTTCTTCGCTCTGGTGTCGAGGCAAAGCGCGACGTTGAGTTCTGCCACACAACACCCAATGCCTCCAGAATCCAGTAGAAAGTGGGGAACAGAGTGTCTGAACACTAAGTTCCCTCGGCCCACCCTGCTGTGTGCCAAATACAGTGTGAAGCTCATAAATTTTGATTTTGTACAAAAAAATAAGAACAAATACATAAAGCATAATTTATACAAATCATACCTGAAAAACTATAGTAGAACCGCTATCTTTCCTTGATATTCTCACATCATGGTACTGTCCAAGAGCGAAATGCTTGCCTTGGAATATTATTTCTTGCCTTTCGAAACCAAAATCAAATACCACTCGAAGATGACCTGTAAATTGTATAAAATAATGAAGATGTAGGAAGTGGCGTCACACGAATTTTATGATTTTCGAGTACCTCTCATGTCTTTGTCACAGCTGGTAATATTTGTGAGAAATCTTGATAATAATTAAATAAACTTAATACTTTAAATAAACTTAATGCTTCAAACTAATATCTAAAGAGAAATGGTAATAAATAAAGTTGTATCTTTGCTAATTTATGGTTGAAGATTTCACTTAATTATTACTAAATGATTATATTTCAAGAGAATAGGTAAAGATTTCTAATATTTGCGAAACGCGATGGCTACTATCCTTTTTTGGAGGAAATTATAAAAAAGGAAAACGAGACCAATTCTCTAATACTAAGTTAGTGTCAAGACACTTCTTTCTCTGTATTACTTTGTATAAACATGAACTGTAAAAAAAATATTAATAAAAAAAACCCACTCACCAGAATTAGACACCATAAGCGTCAAATATTCCCCAGAAATATTAGAATAGAAACCCAACAGGAATCCCTTAGGGTTCGTGGTGGTGAAACCCACGCGTATCTTTTCATTGATAGTGGACCTCCATGAACCAAGGAAATCGTATTTCACCATTGAATTCGGTCGGAGATTAACACCGATTTCTGGATAATAAAGAAAAAAATATGTTATTAGTAAAGTAAAAAATTAAGTGTTTAAAAAGCCATTATCCAATGACGAAATCCAATTCTCATGGGTCAAATCTCTCTAACAATATTATCAACATTACGAGATTATTATTAAATTAAATTTTGTGAATCAACTACAATTATACATAGAAATATATTGTAGGGAGTGGTATGGACCTAGTGTATGTAATATTAAAGTATTAAAATATAAATAAAATAGATACATTATTGTTTTTAAAAATAGCAAAAGTATTGGTGGCTCCTTTTAATAATATTTCATTTCAGGACTGATGGTAGTTAAAAAGTATCTAATACTCGCGATTATTGTGGTATATAATATATAGACTCAGGAATCTCATATAATAATATTTTAATTATTTAGATTTCACAGTAATGGTAAAACAAAGTGCGGTATTGAGTTGGGCTATTCAACCCACAACATCTAATAAATCAAGTGAAAAGTAGACAATGGAATGTTAATCTTAAGACAAAATTTTCTCCAGCATTCTACTAAATTAAAAGATTAAAACCGTTATAATCAAATATATGACATACCATCAGCACAAATAGGTCCTTTGAAGGCCGTCCAACGACAGTCGCAGGAGTAGGAGTCGTAGCCCTCCAGGCACGTGCCGTTGTTGAGGCACGGCGACGACAGGCACTTGCCGATACATCCCTCCGACACGCCGTACAGACCTGGTCGAATATTTAATGATAATTAATTATAACATTATTTTTTAATTAAAGAGGTTTTTTTTAAAGGAACTATGTGAGTGAAATGAAACGAAAAATTTACAAACATTGTTTGTAATTTACATATTCCATGTGATATTTAAGATAAAAAAATACTATGAAAATCGTTATAAAAAAAAAACCTCAATGTTAAAGCTAGTGTACACAAGTAAATTTCGAGAAAATTGAATTCAAAATTACTTGTCAAAATGTTAACGTATTTTCAGTTATAAAATAATTTTATTTCGTAAATTTCAATGTTAATGAAATTACTTTTAGGAAACAGAAAAATTGGAACGTAACAGGACTCCTAATCTTAAACCCATGCCGCTTTGAACACCTTGACCTCCAAATTTCCTATACATTTTTTAAAAATGCCTTAATCTTACCTCGTCTCGCGTAGGATCTTAAGTCTATTGCCTTGCCATCCAACAGTAAAGCTCGTATACACCCTACAAAACCATCTTTACGGTCGAGGGAGGCCCCTATTACTAGCGCAGTGGTTAATTGCAATGCTCGCACTGGTTCCTTGGCTGTGCGGATTTGATTTTTGAGCGCACCATCTACTACTACTCTGGCTTCTTTTCTGTAATTATAATTTGATTTTATACACACACACTGTGGTGGCAGCGTTAAGCCACTTCGTTCCCCACACCCTACTCATTTTTTTAGACGTTGGGTATTGAGTGGCAGAACTCAACGCCGCGCTTTACACACAATGTATTTTATTATAAGCTAAACGTTTTCTATTATAAGTCTTAGATTGTAATTAAACATATTGGGAAGATTCATTATATTTTTACGTAATCACACATCTATTGGGACCGGACCGTCTTAAGACTAAGCTCCTGCGGCCTACCCTTGTATATGCTACAAAAATTACACACGTCATAGGAATATTTTTGAAGGCTGAAAACTACAGTTGAGATTGAACTGCAAATTGTTATGAATGAACTCATAATGAGTTCAAATCCTAGTGGGATTTGAGGAAAAACATAACAGGATGGCCAAAAAATATATATTTTAAAAATATATAAAAAACTCACCTATTTCTCTCAATAGACACTGAATGCCAGTTGTTATCAGCGAGTCGATTACTTGTCTCCACAGACACGCCGAGCGGAGTGTCTCCCACTTGGAACTGGAACTGAAGCTGCTTACCGCCGATTATGGACAGCTTTATGTAGTCTTGTGGACCCTGGGAGAAAATAAAATACTTAAAATGTTCTTTCTACCATAAAAGCCAGAAAAATGAATAAATAGAGATAATAAAAACCTTAGAATGCAATAGCACAGCATTTTCCTTGGTGGTCTTAAATTCGAAGTAAATATCCCCACTGTGTCCGAGGTCGAATGTGGGAAGAGTGATTACTGCATCAGATATCCTGAATGTTACTGCATTGTTGAATAGGTCTGGAATATAATTTTATAAATATTATAAAAATAATGTCGCGCGGCGTTGAGTCCTGCCACTCAACACGCAATGTCTCCAGAATTCGCCAGAAAGTGGGGAACGGAGTGTCTTAAAACTAGGTTCCCTCTGCCTACCCTGCTGTGTGTGGGATACAGCGTGAAACGGATTTTTTTTGTTTGCTAACAGACAAAGCACAGTTTTGAGGCCTATAACTCAATACTCAATGTCCAGAGAATTGTGCGGTGCATGGAGCCCACACAATATGATTCCATATCCACTGTAGTGTGTGTGGATTCTTCTCGGTATTTTATATATTGTAAAGCTTAGCATATGTTATAAAAACTAGTAAGCAGTCCTTGGAATAATACTGTTGTTTAATAAGTAACATATATATATTACTTAGAGACCCGTTAGACGTCACGTCATTACAGGACACATGTGATCCAACATACACACACATGATCAAACATACATAAGATCATATCCATATAAGATCTTATGTAATTTATTTTAATTTAATAAATTGATGAGATTTAATTTTATGTTTTTTAGGAAATGCAAATATAAAATTAATTAAAGTTAACACATTATGTGATAAAAATAGTGATGTGCCATCTACTAAAACACAAAAAGTAAGACATATAGTAATTACCGTCTCCTTCACACAGCAATGGTCCCAATGTATATCTTCCTTCTTTTTCATCAAGATGGCTGCCGGTGTCACCAAACCGCAGTTGTTTTACAGGCAAATATTCCTTTTCTGTTATATCGCCACCGTCCACTTGGAATTCTGTCACATTGATGTACATATATGGTGTTATATTGTGTTTTTCAATATTGAATATCACATATTTGAACAGAAAACTTTTGTATATTACAAATATAAATAAGTAAATAAAATGCAACGTAGTCTCGCCACTGACCCAGCGCCGCGGCGGGCGCGTGCTCCGCGTCGCAGTTGCACCACTTGGCGGGGTCGGCGCAGGAGGCGGACAGGCCGCACGCGCACATGCGCGAGCCCGGCGGCGCGCCCGCCCAGTAGTCCATGCGCTGGCCGGCGCGCGACACCCACCACGCGAACGGGTGGAAGTCCGCCTCCTCGCCTGCGGGCATGCACGACTGTTGTTAGCCTACTGGCGACTACTGGCGACTACTGGCGACTACTGGCGACTACTGGCGACTACTGCGACGCTGGATGGGGAGAAGAGCACCCTCTCTTCATGTAATAAAATATGTTTTAAATACGTTTGTAAATAAATAAATTACAATTAATCTGCTGAATTTTTATGGTAATTATTCATTCATTATTTTTCAACTCTTCTTAATAGTTTTCTACACAGTAGTTTGCCGCTTAGAAAAGGAAAATGAAAACAAATCATTACTCCAATGATTAATCTACGACAATTACTACGTTTGCTATTTAAAAGCGTTACACTTTGTCGTTACATAAATAAAAATATAGATTATATAAATTACCAAAACGACGCCAATCATAAAAAAAAAGAAGGGAAAGGAGTTTAATAAAAAAAAATCCACACTCACTCCTAGAATTCATAAGCCTCGAATGTCTACACATATATTCCAACCGTTGCGAACACGTCTGACTTCTATTGAGCAATGCCTCCAGTTGCGCTCGCGTTGCATCGTATACGATGTCTTGTCGGAAGCTGCCTGGTTCTTGATAACCGTCGACTACGGTGGAGTGGGTGGAGGAGTGCTGGATTGATGTTACTATACGACCGTCGGCTGTAGACAAAAATTTATGTTTAAATATAAGGATATTTTTTTTGGATTTTTTGTGCAGTGTGGTTAGAATTTATTAAAATTATATATTTAAACTTATTACTAATGGAGAACAGAATGTCCTAACATTAAATTCCCTCTGTGTACCTTGCTAGATGAAAACGTGAAGCTGATATTTAATCCTTATAAAAAACAAATAAGTGATGAATAAAATCCCCTATTAAGAGTTACGGAATTCAGCTGGAAAAACAGAAAAAGAAACATACTCTGTATTTTCTTGAGAAAAAAAATATACTTACAATAGAAATGACAAGTTGCCGGGAACGGTGGTAAGGGTCCAGATGCATCTACATCCAAGTATACTGAGGCTGAGGCCTGTCGGGAACCTGTACCCCCAGCGCCTGACTGCTGATACGCTGTACAGGATACTGGATGAACCGCTGTAAAAATAAAAAGTATATAGAATATAGTGAAGTATACAAAGTTTAATAAATTCATATTTACGGAAAACATAAAAAAATTAAGGTAGCGAGACACAAACCCACCCCGCTCAGGCACCTCCCAAGCGCTTGTCGCCAATTAAATCATATACAGAGTTACGTCAAATTATAACTACACTTATTGCTAATGCCTAAATAGATAATCGATGTAATTTGATAAGTATGTACGGCTTAATTAGCGACGAGGAACTTGAACAATATCCAAATGGCGCAAGTTCGGATCTCGAAATATTAACTAAAAAAAATCCTTATTTAAAAACCTCCTAAAAGCTCTAGTAATGGCAATAATACTTACAAGTGTGACATACAGCGCCCGCGTATCCAGTACCGGTGCAGTCGCAGGTAAACTCCTCCGCGCTCTGCCCGCACACGCCGCCATGCTCGCACGGGTTCGGGTTGCACCTAAGCATAAAATCATCAAAAAGAAGAAAAAATAAATATATGCGCCATAAAGTAACCTTTATAATACTTATCATTAAACAGAATTCAAAAGAAAATATAAAAAACCTATTTCCTAACATAAAAAAGAAATTAAAAGGCTATTTCAACTTAAAACCATTCTATTCATATCACAGATTACTAACAGTGGCAATGCATATATATTATCGACCCACCTGTCAATCATATGACAAGCGTCAAAGACCACCTCGTTAGGGCAGCAGTACTCCTCCTTCTTCCAATCAGTGGGTAAACGGTAGTTACCATCTACTGCTATCTTTCTCATGCACCCGATGAAACCACGAGGCGGAGCTTTACCACCTGAAATAAATACATATATTTTTAATTGGCTAATTTTAAATAAAATTTAAAAAAAATGTATGTAATGTACAAGTCGTACATGAACTGTTTCACACATTGCTTCTTCATTATTTTACAAACTTGTGTTATTTTTTTTTACTACTTTTTTTTAAGTATTTATTAATTACAGCCCACAAAATGTGTAAGTGTCTTCCCTTTATTTTAACCGATTAAAATAGTTTTTTTTCTACCGACGTTAAGCACGGCGCATCATAGTTACGAAATAATTTATTATTAACACAACGGACTAGAGAGAATTGAAAGGAGGATGCAAGATCTGTGTAGAAGAATTAGAAGAAACCACACTTACAGAAGCTCTCTCAAGATAGTATCTGATTGTTATTGTTACATACACTAAATTTTTGAAATATTTAGATAATTGTGGATTTCTGCATAATTGTCTAATGTGACTACATAACTAACTAACCTGCAATGTAATACAAGTCCCCAGTAAAGAACCTCATCCGCTTGCTAGTCCTCACAGGCCGGCGGTCCACCGCCAGCACCAAGCTATCCGGCGCTAGCGTCAACACCAGCTCGTGCCAGCGCCCGTCGTTGTATACTTCTGCATAGTTGTCTAATTTCACTTTAGGTGATCCGGTTTCCGTGAATAGCTCGATTTTCACTTTGCCTTCTTCCAAAAATACCTTATATAGAAAATATATAGAAAATTATTTATTTGTATGTGGTTCCATTCCGTAATTATCATCATATCAGTGATCGATTAAAACTGTTCGTGAGTACGAAGTAAAAAAAACGTAATATTTATTTATAGCTATTATAAAAATAACCTCTTGATGTTCCATACATGCTTAGTTTATGAAAAACTTTAAATTATTAAACGGAAGAGTATAAGAAATAAAATCTTCACGCTGTATTCAGCTCACAGAAGGGTAGGCAGAGGGAACCTAGTGTTAAGACATTCCGTTGTCTACTTTCCACCAAGTTCTGAAGGCGTATTGAGTGGCAGCACTCAACACCGCGCTTTGCCCGGCACCCGAGCGAAAAAACAGAAATCTAAATAAATATTAACTGCGCCTCGACTGGTCTCAAAAAAGAAACTACCACCAAATAAACCTTACTAATGTATATATAGTTTTTTCAATTTATAAAATAAAATAAACAGTGAATTTCAACAAACATTTACATACCTTAACATAACCTTCGCTCTTGAACTTATGGAATATCAATAGACCATGATTCTCATATGTACGGAACTCCAATGACACATTTAGCGTGTTCCCGCCTGTGTATCCCCTTAGTTTAGCGTACGAGCCTTCCTTTAGAAACGTTATTGGTACTACTGGCGGCTCCTGCAATTAAATTTACTTGGAAATTTAACATTTTCATAAAGATTCAAACAAATCTAACATTTTTTTAGCTGTTCTGTTTCCTTTATATATACATATATACATATATTTAAACATTGATTTATATTTATATATTTTTTATTATTTTGTCTGAGCAGACGCCTTACCCCTGCATGAAGTATATAACATAACATATACATAACAAACATAGCAGCTGTAAATTGGAATCTCAATTACAATTTAATATTTATTTTTATTAAGTTTATGCCAATGTACTTTGCAATCAAAAGCAATCAAGACTTACCGGACATGTATAAAGAGTATTAACTTTCTGAAACTTAAATGCCTCTCCGGTTTCATATCCCTGTTTCAAATCTTGAATCACGTTAGTTGTATTCAAATACATATTTTCAATACATCCTGTGAAGTTTTGTGTAACTACTAAGCCTTCTTGTGAGTTGGGAACTCCGCCAATGTAGAGCTGAAAAAAAATATTTTTTACAAAAATGATATCATATTAACACGAACTACATCATTTTATAATTATAAAAATAAATTCTAAAAATAAAAAATATATATCATAATCGAAGTTATAGTTATTATTAAAAAAAACTTGTTTTAAAAGGAGATTGTAGAGTCAAATTTTACGCAACAAAAAAAGAAATTTTAGTCATGAAATAAAAACATAATAAATTATAATCTGCACTTACAGCTCGATTCAAATTAAGCCTAGAAAACTCCCCCTTAATCCTTCCCTGTACCACAACTCGATCAACTGAAAAGACAATGTCTCTTCTATTGCGCGATATGACCACATCGTGCCAGATGTTATCATCTAAGAGACTTCCCACTGACAGCGATGTTGATGTCGCCGAACCTGGGAAAAGCGAAAAAAATGTAAAAATCTAATAAAAATTTTGTACAAATCATATATCTCAAGGCCAACGTAAAAACGCGACACTTGTGGGTCCTAATCTCACTATTGGAGACACTCTCATACTAGGTTCCCACTACCTACTCTGAACCGGATACAGCTTGAAGCAAAAAAAATAATCTTATATTTTTTTTATTTAACTTGACGCATACCTATAGCAATGCTTGGAGGCAAAGGTAAATTAATTAAGGCACTCTATTGTCTACTTTTTGACTAACTGCGGGACAAGTTTCGAAACATAACTATATCTTTGTGTCCCAAAAACGGGGATATAAAGAGTAATATTAAACGGGAATCAAATTTACAACCATCGCGATTACAGCGAGATGCTACCATTACGCCACGGTAGCGTTATTTATGATAAATTCATCATGTATTAAAAAATTATGGTATATTATCTATTATATTAAAAATGTATATAATAGCATTTAATAAGTAAACTGTAGTAAAACTAATATATAAATTATTAATATTTAAAAGAAGCATATTTAACGATTATTCAATCAGGCCAAGTAAAACAATGGCCTCCACTCTACGACATTCATAAGTGAACAAAAGTGTTTCTATTGGCAAAGTTCCATATTGACAAAAATTGTATAGTTACGGCGCCTTATACATTACAACACTGTCTTCTTATAACAGATTAGATACGAAATGTCGCTAAAATTGGCAGCTATCCTGATTTATTCTTTCCATTTTACTGTTCTAAATCAGCTACTTAGCGAGATGAGATAAATTACTTTGTCAATGAAAGATATATATTGTTCTTGAACCAGATCACTTTGAATTTTGTTACTTTATTTTTATTTGAATAACGTTTATTTTATTTCTCTGCTTATTTACAGAGAGTGGAATTTAGTTGATATTCAATTCACAGGTAAGAATTCAACGATATGAACCAAATTATGAGCGTTTTCTGCCATAACAAGTAAATCTATACTATATCATACTTATATTATGAAGCTGAAGTATTTGTTTGCTTGAATGCGCTAATCTGAGAAACTACTGGTTGGAATTGAAAAAAATAGTTTTTGTGTTGAATCCTTCGGAATCGAATCTATAGCTTGTAGGCTATATTGCGTATATCGCTAATGTGCTGTTGTTAAAGTATTTATAAAGTAATATAGAAGAACCGTTGAAGTTATATCAAAATATCGTTCTGAATGTAGAGACCACTAAGTGTAAAATTTAGACTAAGAAAAACACAAACTTCCACCCACTCACCAAGATCAACGTTGAGCACTAATCTATTATCGCGTAGTTGCAACGCCAAGTAATCCCCCTGAGTGCCCCTCGAGTACATCAGGGCACCTGAAGCCACACTCGTCTTGAACCTGAAGCGTATGGTCTCACGCAAAGCGGAGATGGGGTCCCGGAGGAGGTCCACTTTGACTAACGAGGAACCGTTGAAGTAGAGGGTGTCGGCCACTGTGGACAATATGTTTTTAATCTTCACGCTCTGTTTCACATTTCGAAACGTTGCGTTTCCGCCACTCAAGAGAAACTAAACGCCGCGCTTTGTCAAGAAGACAAAGCGCGGCGTCACGTAATCAGTAATATTAGGAAATTATCATTCTTAAATATATGTTTAAGGTTAATCAGAAAAGTGAGGAAAATAAAATAATACATTCCCCTGTGTGAATCGAACCTACATCAGTCGTGACTACAATTAAAAGCTGCTGTGCCACAGCGCCATAACAGTAAATGGGTTGTTATAATTATATCAATTTCTTCTTGAAATTAATTATTTCATTTCTAAAGATGCCCAATAATATGAGCCATTTCAATCTCCTGTACTGGCTTAAGTAGATAAAAACAATCAACTAATAAATGATTTAATTTATACCATTTATTGTCCAATATCAATATCATAAATGTCATATTTCTCAAAACATAACTTTCACATAAGCCAATTGCTATTTATTTATTTTTTAAACTACTTATTGTAACAACAATATTATAAAAAAATACGTTGTCACTATAATGTTAAATACTAAAATACAATAATTCAATACAAAATTTTAACTTAAATGTAATAGATAAAAGCCATACCATAATCACACCCATAGACTTCGACTCTCATGGAAATCTTATCTCTCCATCGCATGGGGTTTATCCGTATGTACTGGGCTATGATGGGAACTTCGAATTCGTTTTTCACCACCGTGTTACCGTCGTGGTTACCTTCGAACATCTGGAAATGTCGAAATTGTATACATTCTATACCTATTTGTTTTTGTTCCTTGATAAATATTAAACAAAAATGGTAATAAGACATGGACCTTCTTTACTTTATTTTCATGCATTTCTGGTATTAACATAAAATCCTATTAGCTTAACGCCATATCCTGCTTACCGAGACCTAGTGTTAAGACTTTATTCTCTAACCGCCTAATTTTTACACAATGCGTATTGAGTAACGGAACTCAACGCCGCGCTTTGCTCTTGTTACCAGAATGAGGTAATGACAATAATTAATTCTCCTAATCTGCGCCTTACTTATTTTTACTGTTTTTGTGTACTCCTAAACAAGTGTTTAAATCAGAACTTTAACAAGTTCTTTAGCAATAATTATAATCCAGAATATTTATTTATTAATTTATTGGGTACTTTCTATTCCTACCATTATCTGTGGTCACGCAGTTGGGATTTGACTGCATACAAAACTTATTGAAATCCCTTAGAGAAAATTTTTCTATTCTATTATATGGTCAGAAAAATGGGACATTGCTCTAGTAATAAATATATCATGTTTATGACTACAGTACAAATTACTCATAGATTATCTAATTTACTCTTACAGTTGTTCTGTTGTAATATTCTTTAGCGTTTACAGTATTTTTTTAGAAAGTATTATTTTCTATATCTGTTGCCTAAATTAATTATTTTATATAGTATATCCACTTATAAAAAAGTATAAAATAGTTATTTTCACCATAACATATAGAAATCCAAAATATTAAACAAAGATAGAATAATACATAAATAGAAAAAGTTAGCAGTGCGAAAAAAGATCACCAAAAGATCAAGTCACCTGAGTGTATCCATCTTTATTAGAAACCGGCCGCCAGCTCTCTCCATCATCAGAATACTGTATCATATATTCCGTTACAAATTCTTCCGTTGCAAAGCGTCCCCTAGTAGCTATACCACGGAGTTCCTTACGTTTTCCAAGGTTTATCGTCAAATGTTGGTAGTAGGAACTCTCTTTGGCTGTCCAAGCGGATGTGCCTTCACCAATTAGTTAGTTAGTGCTATGTTAGTTATGTGAGAGATTTCTTAGCTGGACATTGTTAATAATATAACTGGATATTGGTTTTTTTTTTCATCTTCACGCGTTATCCCGCTTAAGAGTAAGTGTAAGGGAACCCAATGTAACGGCACTTTATTACCCACTTTCGTCCAAGTTATCGAGTCATCAATCAAATTATCGATACATATCAACAGCGTGTTGAGTGGCGGAAATCAACGCTGCGCTTTGTCTTGTTACCAAAGTGAGGAAATGAACTTTAATCATTTTGCGTGTCGTGTTTACAGTCACTGATAGAGGCTATGTTAATCTCTTCGTTTATATTTCAAATCTTATAAGAATTTTAAATTTTACTAAAGCGAAAGTCCTATTGTACGATAATTTTGGCATGTAACTGAAATGAGATTCTAAATAACAATATATTTAAAAGTTACATTTGTAAGGGCATTCAAATAATTTAGCTGTGTATTTAAAATAGGCGCTATACACATAAAAGGGGTGTCTCAAGGTCACAACCAGGGTTACGGTATTGATGACGCAAGCGAAATTCAACTTACGAAATTACAGTGAAAATGTTTTTCATGTCCAGCTAAGATATAAATAAATACATTGATACAGATAGAGTTAGTTAAATAATGAAGAAATAAAAATATATTATAAACTAAAATAGATATTTCATACAGAAATATATCTATAAGGAAAAAAAATACAAAAAAAAACTAATCTAAAAACCTGTGCCAGTGCAAAACAAGCATCTAACTATAATGGCATGCTAATAGTAATTTTAGTTGTAGGACCCATAATTATGTTAAGTAGAACCCATATCTATATATATTTACCTTGACTTCACCACCAGATGCCTTATATTGAACATAATCAAGGCCATTGGAGCCATAACTGATATGGTACTCCTGAACAAACTCTTGAGAATGTGCTCTTCCTTGAGTCGCTACTCGCGTTATATTCTTGACTGTTCCGAGATCTATCACAAGTTGCTGATCGAAATCATTTTCTGACGCCGTCCACGCGTTTGTACCTTACATTTAAAATACTACTTTTTTAAGTGTAAATTTTCTTCTTGTTAGTAGTTTTAGTTAGTAATTGTTTCCAGTTAGTTAAATAAAGTCCATGTAATTTTTGTACTCTTACTATTTTTATTTTCCAAACCTACCATTACTCGATAACACATATTTTAACATAGAACAGTAAAATATCCACAATATGTAATATTTCAAATAAAACAATCCGTAAATAACATTTAAAATTAATCAAAACCGTCTCTTACACATAAAAAGAAAAATAACCACATTATAAATCATATTGTATAAAATTTGACAAACAATATTAAATTAAGATTAAGATAACTTTTCCTCTTTTCTAAGAAAATTATTTACAAAATCACTATCTGGGTGAACCCTTGGCTTAGCTTCTTTCACAACATCATCAAATGTTAAAAAATCATATGCAACCGGTGGTATCTCTTCCTCTTTATCAACTTGCATTGCCACTGCTACAGTATGCTTCTCGTCTAATAAAGTTTCTTCAAACACCCAGTCTTCCTTAAGTTCATTTTTAATGTATAGTTTTGTATCTTTAAGTAATTTTCCAAATTCTAACTCAGACTTGATTGAAAAACTTATATCTATTAATGGTATTGTTATTCCTATACCAATATTTTTCACATAACTCTCTTTTAAGCACCACATTCTATAGAAACTAGCAATTTGCTCCAATTCTGTTGGGTAGCTTTTGATTTTTATCCATTCATGAGTGGAAAATTGTCTTTTCATCAATCGGAAGAACTCTGGTATATTCTTATTGGCTGGAGGCTCTATTTTCATTATGTCAATACCAATCTTTTTTCTACTATTACCAGAAAACACTACATAATCACCCTGATGAGACACATTGAAATTAACAAATTTGTCTCCAACATTTAATAAATATGGCTTACCAAGATTATCTCGACCTAAACAAACATCCTCATAAGCTATAGAACTTGAAATATGAGCAAATTTTCTTAATATTAATCTTCCAATTAAAGATGATTTTGCATCTTCTTGGAAAACATATTTTGATATTCTCAGTTTTTCTTCTGTTTGTATGTAGCTTGATGCAGCTAATAACTGACTAAATGTAGGTTTCCATGCTTTAACATTAAAAGCCCATCTTACATTCAAGTTCTCCATATTTTTTCTTAAGTTTCTACTACTCTTCAAAGTTAATTTTGCTATTATTGTTGGTTAATTTGTATTAATGTTGACCTGTTGAGAATGAATCCTAATTCAAGGTCCCTTAATAATATTTAGTTAACATTTATCACACTTAAAATAGTGATAAAAATAATTTTGTAAATAATAACACATTCACATAAAAAACATGCATGTATATAACAAATAAAACCAATTTAACACTATACAATGAACTACAGCAATCGAAAACAGCATTAAAAAATCAATTACTTCAAGCAAAATTATAAAATGCAAATTACTTAAAAGAAAATATGACTATCTGAAAATTGAAACTAACAAATAAGGAACAATTTATATCAGTGAACTTAATTTTTCGTGATTACAAAAATAATAAAGCGGGTCTTACCATACAACTTAGCATTGTCTGGTCCTCTTTCCCTCAAACTAGAAGTTGCTGTAAGTTTAGCACCGTCTACAAGAGGCTCGTTACATTCGTAGTCGTAATAATATTTTGCCGAATCTAAAAATCATTCATTATTTCAATATATTGAAATTTATCAAAGCATTAAATATTCATAAGCAGTCTAAAATTTAAAGTTTCAGTTGATCGTAACGTTGTTTAATGTTTACGGAAGATTCAAAATGCTAATATAACTTACCTGCATTAATATTTGTCGTGCTACACAAAAGTAACAAAATATAATGGAACATCGAACGGCTCATCATAATTTCATTGTTTCTTTCAGATAAAATAATATAAACTAAGTCAATCAAAAAATCAAATAAAACTGTTTGATCATTACGATCGGCGTTGACAAACTCGTCACGCCGGACAACACCCCAAATGCGTTTTCTTTGCTATTGAAAACGAGGTACATCATACAAAACCTATCTGATTGGTCAAAAATACGCAAGATTTATTGGAATATAAAACAAAGTTCTTCTTTTTCGTTCTAAAACATTTTCTGAGGCTACAAAACTAAACAGCGTAACAATATTATTATTATTGTATTATTAGATATTTTTTTTAATTTCAAGTAACAAACAATATATTTTCTTATTTCTTATTAAATTAAATGTCTAATAAGATCCATCGTCCATTGTATGAGTTCGTTTTGTAATATCTTGCTCTTCCTAACCAGGCAAGTGGCAACACTTAAATGCAATTTTCATTGACGATTTACATTACAGAATCAATTCTTAAAGTTTTTCTTTTCATAATTTAACAAAGTTAGAATTACGTGTGTTGGAAATTTATTTATTTAATATTTTCGTTAAATCTTTAAAGCTCAAATTAACAGTGCATATTTTAATATTCCTCACTTGTGCCCTTATACATTTACCACAGCCTGTAACTTTCCCGTTACCTGCATTAAAATCAATATTTTATTTGTGCCGTGCCACGTTCTTGCGGCAGTTTATTTTTATATTCTTAAAGGAATGTAATTTATTTTTTGAGACATTTTTCATTTAAAGGTAAGTGTTCAAACATCTTATGACTCATAATTATTCAAATGATCTCAGATTTGCACCAAAAGTTGGAGACTATAGCGGGGTATATACATAACAAAGTATTCAATAATCTATGTTTATAGAATTAAGGTTCTATTTACATCCAGTTTTTTTCACAGTAGTCCATATTTTAAATAAATTTCTAAAACATTACTTCTAATGTAATAAATATTTTTTGTAATGTTTTGTAACAGTAGTGCTTTTATCTTAAAGTAATTTTATCACAAACCAAAAAGCAAAAAATAATAATTCGTTGAACTATTTATTTTCAATTTGTTATTAGATTGATGTAGTATGTAATAGGTATAAAGCATTGTATTGGTAGTGTATGTATTCATTGTTTATCACTCTTTAATCATTGAATATAATTTGTTATAACTTATTTTCCATATTTTTTTGAAATTTAATGTGTTTTTTTTGCTTAGGAAATACATAATTACAGTTCTAAATTCAAATATAAAATAATATACAATATATAAAAATTTTTTAGAAGCAGTCATGTCTAGCATGTCAGATCGTAAAGCTGAGCTGGAGCGTAAGAAGGCCAAGCTCCAGGCTCTGAGAGAGGAAAAGGATCGCCGTCGCAGGGAAAAAGAACAGAAAGATGCAGAGGAAGCATTGGTATGTTTATAAATGAAAGAATTTAAAAACACAGTTAATACTTTGATGCTCTTAAGTTTTATAGTACTGTCTATTGTTTATTAAAAATATTTTAATTGAATTAATTTCACAAAGTTTGGTATATTATTAATTATTATTTTCACATTATAACTTTATCATGATAAATGATTGTTTTGAAATATTACACTGGAGAAAATATACATCTTTAATAGTTAACATAGTTTTTTTAAAATTATTGTACACTGAAATATATATAATATATTTTCAGCAAAGAGCAAGCACAGCCTCAAGTCTCGATAGCCGTAGGGACTTGGATGAGATGCTGTCATCTCTAGGAGTGGCTCCAGTTAAAGATGTTCTGTCATCTTTGTCCTCAATGACATCTTTGACACCACCGCAAACAGCATCCCCTGATGCCAGCCTGCCGCATACTGATAAATCTAGCTTACCTCCACATGGGTATATATATTTCTTTTTTTCTGGATTTGGCTTCTATAGGGTAAATTTATATTTACTATGTAGTGGCCTATGTAGTTTTGGATTTGAATTATAGAGAATTTTCTCTCACTGGCAAGAAAACAAAGCGCAGAAATTACTTTTACCTCAATATTTGCACCCCATAAAACATGTTAGATATACAGAAGATAATGTTATGTTTCTCTATTCTCCTCTTTTTGCCCTAATTTGTTACATTACTGTTGAATGGTGGAATACAATTCTATGATTTTTATTAGCAATATTCACTTGGAAAATAATTTTAATGTAAACTTGTTGATCTTAATAATTAACTTAATAAAAATGTATTTGTTGTTGTTAACAACAAATATAGATTGTAACAAATATAAAACCATTTCAACATGAGCCATGTTTATATATATTTTATTTAGAAAATATGGCTTAAATGGCTAGAGCTTAGATGGTATAACACCCGAGATGATCTACTTATCTAGTTTATTTATAGTTTGATAAAATATGGTATTTTTCATATTTCTATTAAATTTATTTACTTAACATTAATATATAATAAAAATTGCTTTCCAGAGGTATAAAGAAGCCCCCACAGTTGCAAGTAGTGTCCGTACAGTCCACTGACATACCGCCAAAGGAAAACGTCACATATGCAAAACAAACTCAAACAACAACTTCTGGCGTAACTGAATTGCGTGATGGTAAGTTTTGTTATTATTATTAACTAACTTGATATGCATTTGGTTTTAAGATGTCATCAATTTGTAAAATGAACTTTCTTGTGCTAATAATAAACAAAATAAATTTTTTTACTAATTTGCACTTGGATTTTGTGAATTTTGTCAGTTTCATAACTATTACTTTAAATATTAACTGTTAATAATGGGATCTCTTTTATATATATAATGTAAGATTTAATAAAAAAATTACATGTGGATTTATAATGTGACATAATATTTGCCCTTTAATGTCAAATTTTGTTTGACAACAAAGTCGGCATTCAAATTCTCAAATACTAGGTTTTGCTAGAATTTATATTTTGCATAAACAATGACGTGTTTGCACTTTTAAAATATAGGATTGTCTTTTCCCATATAGTGACATATATATAACTTGTTTTTTTTTTTTAAATTGCAAATACATATGACATTGTTGTGCAAAATCAATCAACATACAGTCTAGTTATTTGAGAATTTGTGTCAATTTATTAATATAATAATAAATAATTAAACTGTGATGTCTGGGTGATGGTTTTAACAAGGTCATTTGCAAATATTTTTTTGTTTATTTTAATATAATTCATCATTTACTTAGCTAACAATTCCATTGATAATGCATAAATTTCATACTAACATTTGAGTTATTGTTCATTTTGTTTTTTTTTTTTTAATTGTAGAGTACATATTTGCAAATAGACCGCACATGTGGTAACCAACGACATCTGTAGTTACGAAACAGTATTTACTTTTCTCGCATCATTTTTGTTGTGGCCTAATTATTAGTCTGAATTTGTTTTATATCTCAATTGTCATTTAGTTTTCATTTGAATTAGTAGAGATATATTTAAAAAAAAAACCATTTTGAATAGATAATAGTAATTTGAAGAGTCTTTTTTTATATCTTAGTTTTAAACAATGCTATATGACATATATGTTTTTCAAATATAGTATTCATTAATAATTTTAGTGATACTATTATTGATTTATAAATTCGGACTACATATGCTACGTGGACTTAATTCGGTCTAAAATTACGTATCACGCAAAATTTTATTTTTATTAGCTTTTTAAATAACCTACTTTTGTGGGTTGTAACTAGAAATTGTCACAATCTGGGATTGATCATTAAAACTAGCCATCTCAAAGTACATAATGCTTAATAGCTAAGGGAAAAAATACCATTTATACTTATGATATGGCTTGCTTTTATTATATATTTTTTTAAATTTAGTAATGTTGTAATACAAGATAATAAGATTATTCAAAAACTGGTAAGTCCCCTTTTTTATTTACCACACTACCTGAGGTGAAAGTTAGCTCGGTCACCTCAATTGAGTTATATGTCATACATAACTATTAGTTATTTTTATTTTTAAAGGCCGACAACGCACCTGTGGCTCTTCTAATCTCATACGAAATTGCGGGCGGCGGTGATCACTTGCCATCAGGTGACCCGTACGCTCGATTGCCTTGTCTTCTTCCATAAAAAAAAAGATAATGACGCCACAGATAGAAACTAGCTACTCAAATATTTACTATACTATAATATATATAATAGATTTTTATTTTGAAATCCCATACTGTGACTCAATTTACTTAAAATAAATTAAAAAATAAACATATATAAATAAAAAAGGAATAAGCAAAAGTAAATACTGTATTGAGTTAGGTGCAATGTTTGTGTTTGTGCTACCATATAAAGGCTGCTCTTCCAATGCATCACCGCTTGCAGGATACATGGAGGACTGGTGGCGGCCGCGGAAAGGTAAATATTCAATAACTTATTAACATTAAATAACATTTTTGAAGTGTTATTCCACATTAGGCATCAAACAATATATTTTTAGAAATCGTATAAGAAATTAAGCGTAGTGGGATTCGAACCCGCGCCCTTTGGACCTATCAAGAAAATTTAAATTTTATACATTTTCTAATAATATTATTAACACTACTTACTTATGTTACGGTTTGGATAATTTGTAATCACGGTAATAATTGGTAATCATTTTGTGACCGTCGTGGTAATCATTGTGATCATTTGGTTACCATTTTGGTAATCATAGTAATCAATTGTTTACCATGTTGGTAATTTATTTTGTGTTGTAATGTACGATTTGAAGTTATTTATTTTTCGTAACAAATTCATGTGGGGTTCAATTAATCATTTTTTTTTAATCATCTTTTGGAATGACAAATGAGGAGTTAGTGATCAATTGTTACCCAATTTTAATTCAATATAAAAAAATATATTATTCGTAGTAACAATAACTATACAATAGTATTTATTGTTTTTTTTTTATTGTTATTCAATAACATGTAATTAAAATTCCCTGAATCCTCAATTGCAAAATTCTTTATATGGAATTACAGATAAAATATACATATTTTGTATGTGGCTATTTATTAACTGGAATCATTCATATTTGGTGCATGGTATACGTGACACATAGTTTTTATTAAAATTAATAATAACTACAATAAAATTAAGAAGATAAAATATTTTCACATACGCATGGTTGAATTTTGATAACACAGGCATGCTTTTAATAACTACACAAGCACTGAACATCATTTTATTATTTTAAATATGTAAACATTATTTTACGTATCGATTATTATTGAAATGATTTCATGTATCAACTGAAACTTTCGTCACATGAAAAAATACTGTAATCAATTATTAAAATAACTTTTTTGTCCTTATTGAAGTTCTTCAAATTTTATAACATATTAGTGATGTAAAGTTTCAGAAGTCCAAATGTAAACAATTATTTTATTATTATTTATAACGAGTATATCGAACAACATGTTTATTTGAACTGACAGATGATTTGAATTTTTTGTCCTAATATAGCGCACGCAACTGACTACTACGGTAAGTCATTATTCCTCCTGATCGCTTTCTATCGTTCTAACATTCCTCCCTCTTTACTTTCTGCCAATAACTTGGTGTCGGTTATATATGTATATTAGGTCCATTATATCTGTACATATAGAGTATCTCCTCTTTGTCACGCTTCTAGAAGTTTCTACTAACATATCATAGACGCGGTTTAGCCAGATTGCTCGATAATCACCCATTTCATTTTAAAATCTCCTTGAGAATGTTTTTTTTTATCTAGAAATCTGGTACATTCTCTACGACTAGGGGTCAAACAACGCTCGGGACTAATGCATCGCCGTATGATGTGGTTATACATTCCATTACCAAAAATATCTATATCTTATTAAAATGTGGCCTTCCAGAGTTCTCCACGTGGCCTCCGAGCCACTATTGAGGCCGCAAATATTATATAAGCACATAAAAATATTTAAAAAAATATTATTCATTGTAATATGTGTATATTGAATATGGTGTTGGTATGGGGATCGCCATATCATCTCACGCCCACTTACCCTTTCGATTCGACTAACAAACACTGCACAGGTCTTAACACTACGGACCCATTTCATTCAACTATACGACTGGTTCATCGGCTTTTGTCTAAATTGGATGTGGTCCTGCAATATTGTGGTAAAACGTTCACAGTAACAGCCTAACAACATACATTATGCAAGCGATACCCAGTAATGTGCCTTTGTTTACGTAGATGTTCCTTTTGTGGGGCGATGTCCAAAAGCTTATTCGACGACTGGTCAAATTGAATCGTAAAAATCAAATTATTTTATACAACCGTTGGGAAACAGTCTTACAGTTAAATCAAATGGAGTCACGAATCATGCTGTAAATTATGAATAGTTTCGCTGTTATATGTATAGTTTTGATTTTGTAATTTTATATGGTCGTAAGATACTGACATTATTTTTGTTTTCCTCCCTTTTTCAAGACGAGTACAATCTAAACCCGGGTTTAGAGTGGGAGGACGAGTTCACAGGTAGGTTTCAACTCCGAATCATAAGACATCGACTAAACTTGCCCTTGGTAGAGCCTGTGCCCTGTCACTAAGCATGCAAGCTCCTTATCTATTTCTTCATATGTGTAACGCTATTATATCAATATATAGACGCTAACAATACCATTTAACATCACACATCAGATTCATACTTGATTTGTGGATTTATACAGTGTGTTCGCTATTGACTCGATTAGATACTGCTGTATAAGTTCACTTATCGAAACAACTTGATGTTATATTCAGTAGTTTTTTTTTTAAATATTTTATATTTAATTATATAATTTATATGTATATGAAAGCTAAATATTATTACGTGGCCTTATTATTATTTGTTTTTATTAAATACTTTGCATGTGACAGAAAATTATAGTGTTTATGCATGACTTAAAGTCATTGGTATCATTTAGATTGTATTTCGTATATGTTTTATATAAGATTACTCTCTAGTGGAGAGCTCGGGAAGTTTTTTTTTTTGCATACTTTTATTGATTAGAGCTTTCTGTCACTCACGATCAAACGCTTAGTTACTTCAAGTGTGTGTCAAATTTGCTGCACATTGTGCGATCTTCAACTATCTAAGATGGATTGAGAACGCAACATGGGGTCGTTATGACAGTCTCTACAAATAAACAGATAATATATACTGAAAATCATGGTTATAGTTACAGTATAAGGCAGGATTCACACTATGGTGCCGGTCACGGTTTGTTATCTGCCCAATCACATATTCTTTTATGTGTAGTATTCTTGTATGCGACAGTGTGAATTTTCTTATTGTTTCTCATATAATTAAGAATATTTTTAAAACAATGAAATTTAACCGAGAACGAACCGTGACCGACGCAATTGTAATCTATTGAAGCACTAGTGTGAATCATCCGTAATTGGTTAAAGGTGCGATTTAGGGCAGTTTTTAATATTAACGCTTTACCACTTATTGCAATGCAAACTTAAAACAAATGAAAATATGACATAGATATTTAATATAAAAATACTTGTACATTTTCTTGAAATATTAAAGCCCTAATTGAATAATATATGTTAAATGCTGTACTGTAACTATAATTTTCGTTAACACGATACCCAAATAACAATTCCTCACAAACAGTATAAGATTCCAATTTCCAAAGCTTGATGAGCTTACAAAGGACTTAATTTATGACTAATACAGTGCAACCTCGATTTAACGATACTGAAGGGATTCAGAAAATAATTCCTTTTATCAAGTAATTTGTTACAATGAGGTTCTTTATAAGGTTAAGATGGTCTACGATTCGTTTTACCAAGATAAAAAATATATAGATCTTAGTTTTTTTCGTTTATCAGCCGTTACAAACTATAATACAACAGTGTCAAACAGTAGTGTTTACATTATTGAATGCTAAATAATAATAACTGTCTTATGAAGGATTTAATAAGTTTGAATTTAAAATTAAATTGAATTTAGTAAACTGATAGGATTCGTTATATAAAGGTTATAAAGTAATAAAAATCGTTAAATCTATTTATACTTTCTTTTTATATTTTGCAAACAAATGTATTTGTAATGAAAGGTATATTTTGTATTGCTCCTACGAGCAGTTTTAGAGAATTTTGAAAAAAATTGTATATCGAGGAAATTGTTATATGGAGGGTCGTTACATTAAGGTTATACCTGTATTAACGAGTTGATACTCATATTCAAACATACCATGCTTTCGTGTCAATAATATAATATTTTAATAAAAAAAAAAATATCCAATATAGGCTATATTTGTCGTCGCATTTTTGTTACTTTATGATCAAATAAATGAAACTTTATCATAAAAAGTTAATATAGATTTTAGGCAAATATCCAATCTTGGATAGTTTTTTTGGTAATATTTTCTATTAATATCATTATAAGTACAACTTGCAGTTGCAATACATTATTAAGTTATTCGTGAGATACTTACTGCTTTGAAATTCTTATGTGTAAGATGTACAATATCTTTACATGTAATAATTCTATTATTTTTTTTAATTACGTAGTCACCTCTTTTACCTTATACCTAAATATATTTTACATCTTATATTAGTCATATTCGTTCTAAAGTAGCTCTATTAGATATCACGATATAACCTCTTCGCTGGTAGAATGGATATTGCGAACACCCTCTTCCTTTCATACATCACGAAAACATTTCATGATCCTATGAAGTTATTTAAAAAAATATATTTTTATTATCTGTGCTTGTTGTAATTTAAAAAAAATTAAGTCAAGAAATAATAATTATTATTTAATTCTAATAAAAAAAAAAAATAACTTTATCGGACATTTGTATGCCGCGATTGACTTAATTACAATTAAAAATATAATATTAACTGATAAAATTCCTATGAGTAATAAATTTGTGAAAGTTTAACACGTTTAATATATGAAAAACGTAAGTCAGTCGCGGCCGCTTGGTCGTCGGCCAGAAAGGGCCATTCTTATTCACCGTCCAGTGCTTACATTCGACGGGGACGGCGCACGACAAGGCGACGACGAGGAGGCCGCTTTCCATGGCAAGCTCCCGCCCGGCATCTTGCCGCACGGCCTGCCCACCGTCAAGGAGGTGCAGCCGGCGGTCACCGAGGCGCCCGTCGAGAAGAAGGAGGAGGAGAAGGAGAAGAAAGGTATGGTGCTCCTTTTTATATAATAATTAATTCCTCCGAATGGGAATCGAACTCAGGACGCTGTGTCGCATTATTGATTTGGTATATCTATAAGTATACACAAATGTTTTTGTTCTGTAATAAATTTTATATATCGGGCGAATTGTCGGGCTGTTCCACACACAATATTAGGAACAATTTAGTCAAATATATGTATTAAATAAATTGTTCTAGGTAACTCTTCCTTGTAAGAAGTAAGAGATGCGAAAATTAAAAAAAAGAGTAGGCAGAGGAAACCTAGTGTTAAGACACTTCCCCATTAAGACAGTTCCGTTCTCAACTTTTCTGAATTCTGGAGACATTGCGTGTTGAGTGGCGGAACTCAACGCCGCGTTTTACCTCGTTACGTTAGGTAATGAAAATAAAAAATATTTCATTATCTAGAGTAGGACTTGAACCCACAGCCCCTGCACCACGACCGGCCTCGATTCCCGTAAAGAAATTACACTTTATATTTAAATAGGCATTTAGTTAATGGCAAGATATATATTCATAACAATAGTTAACGCTTTCAATACGTTTGTCCTCAGTCCGCGAGCTGAGCAACGACGAGAAACAAACCATTCTCCTGTCTTCGGAGTTCCAGAAGTTCATCAGCCGCGCCGGGCGCGTCATCGAGCGCGCGCTGGCCGAGTCCGTGGACATCTACACCGACTACACCGGCGGCGGGGACAACGAGAATGCACAGTTAATAGTTTTTTTTATACATTTCTTTATTTGTTTACATTAAGAACACAAACAATAAATGAACTATGAAAAGAACACAATATTACACATCTAAACATTACAAAACTATATTTACTAAATTATATTTAAGAGACATCATTATTATACAAATTAGAAGGTTTTATAACTTATAATGATTAAATTAAATATGAATTTTGGAAACATCAATATTTGGGGAGGAAAAGTTTTAGAGTAAAAGAATAATATTCTGTTTATATTATGTATATTTAGCTAAAAATGTATCATAATTAGAGAAACTAAAATATTTAAGTTAACTTTCTCCACCTGGCTAACCAAGCCAAGAAGTACTCGTAATACATTCACTTCAATATAAAAAATGTATTATATACTAATTTCAGTTCAAAAATAGCTATATTAATTTGCTGTTACGGTTCCAGGGACGACAAATCCGACGCCCGCCTCTCCCTTGTCCGTACGTTCAGCGATGAGCGCTGGTCCCGCGGACGTTGTGTAACATGTCTCGACTGGTCTTCGGTTCATCCTGAACTACTGCTGGCCTCCTACCACAACAGCGATGATGCCCCCCACGACCCTGATGGTGTGTGCCTCGTGTGGAATACCAAGTTCAAGAAGTCCACACCGGAGGATATATTCCATTGTCAGTCGCCAGTCATGAGTGCTACCTTTGCTAGGTAGGATGACGTGATGCATTTTCTTATTAAAGCCATATTAAATTGTATGGAACTCTAATACATATTATAATAGACGTCAAACTCATAACCACTTCTAAAATTCAGACGCCTTCCAAGTCCCAGCTTGGTTAAAGTTGAGCGTCAAAAACTTTAAAATTGACATGTATTTTTTTATTTTAATATTAATTTTATATTATATTATATTATATTAATTTTATAACATGACTATTTTTTCCAAACAGGTTCCACCCCAACTTAATCCTGGGCGGCACATACTCCGGACAAATAGTGCTATGGGACAATCGCGTCCAAAAACGCACACCCATCCAACGCACACCGCTCTCTTCCCTAGCGCACACCCACCCCGTCTACTGCCTATCAGTTGTGGGCAGTCAAAATGCACATAATCTTATATCAGTGTCCACTGATGGGAGGATGTGTTCTTGGTCCCTGGACATGCTGTCCCAGCCCCAGGAGACCCTGGAGCTTCAGCATAGACAAAGTAAGGCTGTGGCGGTGACGGCCATGGACTTTCCACATGGTGATGTCAATAATTTTGTGTTGGGAGGTGAAGATGGACATATCTATAGTGGATGCAGGTAATTATGGAAATATTGATATTGGTAATATTAAACTGTTATAAAATATAATTTGTGGCGCAGGAGCACAAAGTGCGACTGTAAAATCGACTGGTGGTGGGTTTGATCCCTACTCGAGGAAATAAAATATTTATTTACATTTATATTTTCAGTTTCTCGGGCTAATGTCGAGTCAAAGCTTGGGGAACGAATTGTTTTAATCCTAGGTTCCCTCTGTCTTGTCTGTCTACAGCGTGAAGCTGATGAATACTAACAGTGGTTTTTCAATAAATATGTGGTTCAACCAATTTACGACAAAAGTGTAGTGTTTGATATGAGAGTATTTACAGGCACGGGCAGCGCGCCGGCGTGTCGGAGAGTGTGGAGGCGCACGCGGGGCCGGTGACGGCGGTGGCGTGCCACGCCGCGCCCGCCGCGCTCGACCTCGCGCACCTCTACCTCTCCGCCTCCGTGGACTGGAGCGTCAAGCTGTGGAGCACCAAGGAGAGCAAGGCGCTGTACTCGTTCGAGGACAGCGGCGACTACGTGGCGGACGTGCGCTGGTCGCCCGCGCACCCCGCGCTCTTCGCCGCCGCCGACGCCGCCGGCCGCCTCGACCTCTGGAACCTCAACAGGGACACCGAGGTGCACACGACGGAAAATGTTCATTTTATATATAAATATAGTCATTTTTATTAATGTAGCCGGCTTTATCTTACATTTCGAAATATAATATATGTTTTTTATAAAATTTAGCCTTACGTGTTATGTTTTGGGCATATTTTTTTCAGTAAAATAAATGCAAAAGACATGTATCATCATGATTAACATTTATCCCTATTCATAACATTTAACAAAATATACATAAACAATTTTGTAAAAAAAACAATGTACATAGGTGCCGATAGCGTCAGTGCAGTCGGAAGGCGGCGTGGCGTTTAACCGCGTGTCGTGGAGCCCGAGCGGTGGTCACGTGACCGCCGGCGACGACAACGGCAAGATATGGGTGTATGAATTAGCTGAGGTAATTATTTGATATTTAATTTATAAAGGCTTACAAAGTTATGGTCTCAATCGCTGGTCACAAAGAGACAGTGGTGACAGTATCTGTGTGTGTGGTGTGCGCAGAGCGTGGCGCAGCCGCGGCACGACGAGTGGAGCAAGTTCGTGTACACGCTGCAGGAGCTGCGCAACAACCAGGCCGACGACGACGCGGACCGCCTCAGCCTCGCCTCCGGCCCGCCCTCGCTGTCCTCGCTCACCTCGCTCGCCTCCAACCCGCTCAGGTCCGATATAAACAATATTTGACGATTTCATTAATAATGTAATAAAACCATAAAATATGGAGTAAGTAAGTTTGTCATGTTTGTGGAAATAATCTCAAGTAATGCGTTACTCGCGTCGTTAGATTTTTATACGGGAGCAATAAAATTATTCATAGTTATTAGAATTTGGGAGGTGTTATGAACAACTTTTACATTTTCAATAATTTTCTAAGTTCTAAATACTTTGTTCATCCCTGCTTTTTAGACAACTTGTCAAATAAGCGATTCTGTGTATGCCTAATGAAAATATAGTTACTTAATAAATTTTAATGTTAATAAAATAAATACCAATCCAGTTGAGGCCAGTCGTGGCGGCACGACTGGTTGTGGGTTCGATCCCTACTCGAGTAGATGAAATATTTACTTAAATTTATATTTCCATTTCTTCGCTCTGGT
>DWAN01000181.1:0-28845 GCA_018230445.1 Heliconius hewitsoni | reverse complement strand
TCATCTCCTCGAGTGGGGATCGAATCCACAACCAGTCGGTTATACAGTCACACTTTGTGCCGCTGCGCCACGACTGGCCTCAAAATTATTTTCAAATGCTATAAATTATGCATCAATGGTCATTTCATCGAAGTGTTTCGAAATACAGTGCAAGCTCGATTTAACGATATTGAAGGAAATAAAAAAATATTCGTTATATTAAGTAATTTGTTACAATGGGGTTCGTTATACAGACGGATGTATGGTCTACGATTAGTTTTAACAAGGTTTAAAAAAATATTAATTTTAGATTTTTCGTTTTTATTTTTCGTTTTTTTACTTTTTTTCGTTTTTTTTTATTTTTTCGTTTTTTTTCGTCATTGCAATCTTTAAAACAACAGTGTCAAACAGCAATGTTTACTGAAAGCCTAACAATAATAAATGTCTCACAAAAGATTTAACAAGCCTAAACCTGTCGTGACGTGAATTTAATATGAAATTGAACGTAGTAAACTGATAGGATTCGTTATGTAAAGGTTATAAGTTAATGAACTTTAACTACGTTATAGAGGTAAATAATACTTTCTTTTTTTTTGCAAGATTGAAAATTCGTTATAAAAAATTTTTGAACAAACGTAATATCGTAATGTATATGCTGTATTAAATCTTACGGGCAGTTTTAGAGGATTTCGAAAAAATCGTTAAATCGAGGAAATCATTATATTGAACCCTCAATATAATGATTTAACGTTACATTAAGGTTATGTACTACGAACACACAATCCACAACAATACATATTAGTATTTTAAAATAATAGTAAATCTCAATGTAAAATAATAATAAGATTATTGACTAGTAGGTATTTCTAGTGACTAATTTACAGTCATTTTTTTTATTTACGAGTATATAGTATTTAAATTATAATTTAAACGGAGACATTTATTGACATAGTAGGTATATTTATAGTTTTCACATACTTATTTTATTTTTTTTACATTTATTAATAAATCAATAATTGCATCTTATTTTCACTAATACATTATACAAGCCAATTTTCCATTTCCAATCCAATTCCAAGCCAAGCCATCGACATAATGTCCAGCCCGCTGCTACAGCTTACGTACGGAGTTCACACTAGTTCGGTGAAGCAAAATCCTTTTATAGCAGCTCGAGTAGCTTTCAGCCGACCTACAATGCTTCCGATCAACAGAACAGGTAGTAGGTAGTGGCGGAGGCAGCGAGGCACTGAGCCTCTTCCGCGGAAAGGAAAGTCGTGTTGCGTTTTCGACGCGTCAGCACATTTATACTGAAATTTAATATATTATTTTGGAGTGTTCACTTATATTTCATTTCAAAAGATAGTTGCTTAGAAAAGTTTAATCATTTTCTATGCATTTTATTTGCGTCACTTTCACTTGCACGTATATACCTACGTAGGTATATAGTGTAAGCATATATATATTTTCAGTTGTTCTTTAATTTATAATGAAAAAAATATTTTCTATATGCTTCATTTTTTTGTTCTTGAATTCATCGTCTCTGTACTCGTACCTGTCGCAATGGACTAACAATTACGTAAGAGATTCTATTATTCCATTATACGCTGTCGATACGACGCGCTATCGGTGGCAATTAACCTCATTTGCCGACTACTACCACTACTCAAACCATGTTTTACATATACACGAATAGATATATTATTTATTTGTATCTTCTATATATCTTCTATAGATGAGAGTAGTGGCGCAGTGGCACAAAGGTATGTGACTGTAAACGCGACTGGTTGCGAGTTCGATCTCCACTCGAGGAAATGAAATATTCATTTCTTCGCTCCTCTGTCGTGGTAAAGCGCGGCGTTGAGTTCCGCAACCCAACAAGCAATGCCTCCAAAATTCGGCAGAAATGGAGAACGGAGTGTTTTAACAATATGTACCCTCTTCCTAATCTGATGTGTACGGGATACACCGTAAAGCTGATTTAAATCTTCTATAACAATTATGCGGAGGCGGAGCAAAAAATGTTACAAACGTGACCTCTTTTCTTCTTCCATTGCACTTTGGACGCTTAAAACTCTTTTGAGAAAGTGTAGCAGTCGAACTTCATATTGATTGTGCTAATGTTCCGCTGCTGAATCAATAAAACCCATATAAAAGTAACGATTTCACATTTTATCACATTCTTTTTCATATCAGGGTCACCATGATGCAGTATAACAGATTTTATTTATAAACGAGACGGTTGTGGGGTCATTTCTACTCAGATGAATGGATTATTTTTATTTCCTTGCTCTGGTTACAAGACAAAGCGTGGCATTGAAAATTAGCCGGAAAATATATGGTGGATATAGAACTTAACTTAACTTAGCTTTACACTGCATCCCTAGCGGGGTAGTTAGAGAGCGGAGCGCCATATGCTATGGTCTCTGCATACCTCTTTTGCCTCGTCCACTGTCACTAACCACTTCATACATACCTACGCGGGGTCCAGTATCTTTGATACTGCGTTTTCGAAGGTCAACCTATCTTACTGCTAACTTTTCCATCATAAATCTTTTTTGCCATTTTTTCATCACTCATTCGTTCGACGTATAAAAACCAGCTGAGTACGTTCTTCTTCATTCTCACCGTGACATCCTCGCTAGTACCTGCCACTCTGTGTATATCTTCATTGCTGATTCGATCAGACTCCAAAGAAATCGCATCTCCACGGCACTCTTCTTTCTTTCGTTCTTCTTCTGTAATACCCACGTTTCGTTGCCGTATATCGTCATTGTTACCAACACTGCGTTGTGTACGGCCAATCGTGCAATTATGCTGACATTTCTCGTCTCATCAACGCTGCTAAGGCTCCGTTAGCCCTGTTACTGGCTGCAGAATGATTTTCCACATCCATTTCGTATCTTCCATATATACTGTACTAAAATTCTACTATTTACACTGATTTTCATTCCGTCCCTTCTTCATTTCTTTCAAATACCAAAACCTATGTTTTTCAAATAATTCGCATTCAGGCTTAGGCCATTATTTTCACACCCTTCTTTCAAAGTGGTTATTAATGCCTGCAACTTGCATTCTGATGATGCAACGGCACATCATCTGCTTACGTACAGCAGACAATTGATGTTGAAGTCACCTACTTTAACTCCGATGTCACTCTGTGCTGTAGATAATATTTAATTCTCAAACTGACGAAATATCTATTACATTGCTACAAATCGACAAAAACTTTTTGACTACTGTCATGCTGACACCTTTCCCTCGGGTCGTATATTGTAAAAGTTGACCTCAATACGACAATCGTGTTTTTTTGCAGTTTTTATAGATAATTAATGGTATAGTACCCTTAGTGCGTGAGTCTGACTAACACTTGATTGGTTTTTAAGTAAAACATTTTTATACAATATCTATAGCCACAAAAAAAAATTAAAGACATACTTACTGGTTATAATTCCCTTGGAATATACGTAAAACTAAACTTAAACTACAAAAAAGTAAATAAAAACTACTGCTTTAAAAAACAGTTTTCTTCAATGAACTCCGGTCCAGTCATGATAAAAACGTGGAAGAGAAAACAAGAGACAATTTGAAAATTATAAAACACGCTGTGTACATGATCTTCTACTGTTCATATTAATGTGTTTTCTTTAAGTTAGAATTAATTTAAAATTGAACGAGTACACCTAACAAAGTTGCAGCCGGTAACCGCTTGGGTGGCGAACCATGAAACAAGGGTCACTTATTGATTTTCTGGTCCACGCCGCATGTAGCCAATTACCGAGGGCTGATTTAGTCCCGAAGCCCTTAATTTGATGCGTATTAATTGCTCCCGCGTAACGCATTGCACAATTTTAATAGCGAAATTTACTTATTTACGCAAATTTTGAAAAATATTTTTAAGCATTTTCACATTTCCCAATAAAACGGCAATGTCCTAACAAAATATTTAAAAAAACTGTATGAAAATGCTTCTATATACTAATTGACTAAATATAGGAAGAAAAAAGACAAAACCAAATATTAAGTAGAAGAAGCGCGCCATATTCTAAAAAGGTACTTAGTGGATTCTATTCAACTCCATAGAGGCCCTTTAAAGGAGCTTTTAGAAATTTATTCAATTTTCTCAGACTTTTTTTTATTTTTTTTACATTACTTTTCGTTATATGAAAAATATTACACATAAAACATACAATAAATATTATAAAAATTATGATATTATAGTCCGTGTTAATCCAATATTTATTTCCAGATTATAATCAAGCAATTTAGAAACCAAAGTAACGATCGGGGCTAAGATTGACTATTAAAACACGAATGTAATAAGAATATCTATACTAAGTTATTGACTATTTTACTATTAAATATAATTGTCATGTTTTTTCTACAATTTCTATAAATAAAATAAACATGATATAATGTACTATAGTAGATACTCTAGTGATATGATTCATTTCCTTAGAGAATTTTCAACAATAAGAAATAAAAAGGAACGTATAATTTGAGTAAAATTGGAGTTATACATAGGTACTTTCCTTTTTATTTTAGTAAAACATGTGACGAATAATACTAATAGAATGTTTTAGTAGTAATTATAAATTTAAATAATCTAACAGATTATAAATATTTTCAACTCCAACCAAAAGTCAAATGTCGTCATACATAGTATACTATTTTCGTTTCCATTTCCGTTTATTGTGTCCTTAATAGATGAATAAAAAAATAAAATTTAAATGCAACTATATTATTTTTATAACAGATTTATTTATTTATATTTTCTATTAAATATAATGTGAAAGGCTATAGGGACTTTACCTTTATTGTGTCCTTAATAGATGAATAAAAAAAATTAAATTTAAATGCAACTATATTATTTTTATAACAGATTTATTTATTTATATTTTTTTGTTAAATATAATGTGAAAGGCTATAGGGACTTTACCAATGTCACGCTAAATTAATAAAATACGAAGGAGTTTGGTATGTTAACATTAACATTTGTACAGTTTATTTTCTTATTCTACTCTAAATGTACAAAAATTCTTGGCGGATAACAGTATATTTTTTGTTGTAGTAAAATAAATCGTTTTTCGAAAATAGCAAATCTCAAACATCTATTGATTTTAATTGAACTCGGGCTAATATTATCTTGCCACAAAGACTAGTTGACTAGCAGTAGGAATTTGTTGATCTTAATAAGTTGGGCGAGTGCACTCATTTAATATGATTTTTTTTTGTCCATGTGTTAATTTAGGTTATATATCACAAAAAATTACATATCAATTAGGTTTGTTGAAAATAACCTAACCTAACCTAACCTCTATCTACCACTAAAAATTATAATAATCTCAACTTCTTTAAGTTGACTATGTAGATGTTTATGAACCAAGATTCAATGCATTGTCAAATAAAAATGAAATAAAATGGAAACTCGTCAATCTATGATTCACATAGTTTGTTTTCTCGGAAAATATAATAATAATATTTCTAATAACTTATACGACCTTGAAAATTGCGATGGCTTATAGGTAATTGTAGTTTTCATATAAATTCTAACTTTATGCTTCTGGGAAAATTATATATTTAATAGATAAGAAATAAACTATATGCATTTAGCTACCATTTTATTATTGTAACTTTTAAATTTAAAAGAGCAACTGGTTAGTTTCTTGATGAGCTGGCTCTTCACCGGTCTTTCGGAACGTCGCGGACCCGGTGCAGTGGCACGGCAGCTTTATTTTTTTTATTCTACAAAAAATGCTTGTCAAAGATTGTTTTAATAAAGAATATTTTGAATTTGAATTTATAAAAATGCTATTTTATATTTTAATATACTGTAAAATCCATTTAGATTTTATGTGCGTATGTACATACCTAAGTGTACAAGCAACATTATTCTCATTTAGAAAACGTATATTTTTTTTAACGTAGCGGAATTTGAACCCGCGCCTCTTAGAAACCTTAAAAATTCAATACAACTGTTTATTACTATCATCGATCACTTCCAGTATCAAATATATCGCCTTTTTAAAGCGCATATAGGCTATTGTAAAGTTTTTTTTTGTTGCGGTCTTGTACTTTGACCCGTGGAAATTGTTTTGTGGACAGCGTCGACCGCAGTGCACTAGCATCGAAGTAAAGTTTTATAGAACTGCATAAAACCACTCAATTTAAGTTTTCCAGCGAACTGAGATTTTTATTTCAATGAATAAGTGAATAACGGCTTTTCGCACAAGAATGAAATTTTGAATCTTTATTTTTAATCGAGGATATATAAATAGATATCATTAATGTTTTACATGTATATAGTAAAGAAAGTTGTTAATAACGTATGTAAACACGACACAAAGTAAAAGTGGCTGATCAAGAAAAGTTTTGTTTATTAGCAATTACAAATGGTGGACTTCTCAACCGGTTATAAAATTATGTGTTTCATCAATATAAAATATTAAATATTATTACCACAGTTATAGTAGCTGAGAGAATTAATCCTCGGGTCAAGTTGTGGTTGATAGTGCTGGTGGTGCCTGGATGGGCCGATACAAACCGACTTCATGACAGAGTTGAAATTTTTCGCCTAACATCGTGATTGATAGTATGCTTGAGATCAAGTTCAGACGACAAAGGACATTGTGGTGATAAAAAAGGAAAAGCCTATAAGTAATGGCAGCAATGCATCTCTCCTGAACATAGAGTGGGGTGCACAGAAGGAACACGTGCCAGAAAAAAGCTGTACCCAGGGCCCGCACTGGGAGTTTATCACTACTTTATTATAAACTTGAAACTGTAGAGGGGTAGAAACCCATAATGGCACGTACTCGGCATGAAGTGACGCAAGAGGTCGCGCTGTTTTGTAGTCATGCTACTGTGAAGGAGAGATGGAGAAGCTACTTCCAGGAGCTGCCAAACATTATTACCTCAATAGCCCTTGACAATTCGCAATTGATTTAGACGCATGAAGAGAAAAAGTCATAAATATCTGCTAAACCGTTGAAAATCGAGGAACATACATGGAGGGCACGTGAGCATCCTACTACCTCAGTGATTATCCAATGGTTAAATGGATAGACACTGAGGTATCCATCGATAGAGTTACACCTTGTATATATGAGATAAGAATATTTAGATAAAGTATTTAAAGAAATTTGTAGAGTTTCATTAATAATTAATTTATTAACATAGCTCTAATACTTAAGAATTTTTTGAAATTTAAAAACTCCGAATTTTCTACTAACTCTACAAGCTCTACCAAATTTAGTAACTAATAGCACCAAAGTCATAATCTTTTATAACTTTAGCTTAATCATTTACTACCGTCATAAGGACTTAACTTAAAAATTAATTTAATATTAATAGTTAAGAAACAGAAAAGCCACACATTTTGACTAGTTTGAAGAGTTTGGGAAGTTAAGGCTTATACAAAGATTTGGGGCATGCAGAGTTAGAAACTTGACACTACATGTGATCTGATAACTTTTTGGTAGTGCGAGCCATTGCTTTGGCAACATTTTACATGGAAATGTATTTGATGGGATTCATTCGATTTTTTCATGTATAAAGTATGAACTTGGTGACCAGTTGAACATTGTGTCTGGATATTTTAAGCAATGAAACACACAAAAGATTATGTAATGTACCGAATTGCAACCACACATAGTCGTACAAATAAAATAGAAAATTGTCGTCACGAGCGGGAAAATCTGAATAATATTTTTATTTTGCTACGAAAGCCAATGTGGATTACTCAGGAACAAATAATATCTGTTTCCATTGGCAATTGTTCCCAGGTCAATATATATATCGTCTAATGAAGTTTTATATTACGGCTTAGCAAAAAGAAATCAATTAGTTTGGCATAAATTGAAACAGCTATTTAACATAATAATAATCTTATGGTTTGAGTCACAATTAAATCATTTTGTTGAAAAAATCGCTAACATGTCTGTGGTGATGCAAATGTGATATCAATGCCTTTCTCAAAAACCTGCGATAGCAGATTTTGCAGAAAGGAATTCATATTTTTAAGAGATAATTCATTCACTATGGAGAGCAACAGATAATAGTCAATCGGTTCAAAGTCCGGGCTGTAGTAGGATGTATAATTTTTTTTATTTAACTCCTGGGGGTTCTGGTAAGTTCTTACAAATGAGTGCTTTGAAGCTTTTACACAGTTAAACAAAATACCTCTTCTAAAGACCAAAGCTTGTCTCTTTTGAATATTATATATATATTATCATATTATTGCTTCTTTTAAACGGTTTTTTTAGGTAATCAGGGGACCGTAGATCTCAATATATGGTTTGAATTTCAACTCAATGTCCCCAAGCGTTTCTTAGAAAAATGGTCTTATGTTATTGACATAATACTAAAAAGACAAATAATTTTAAAAAAATGTCTATGCGTCGTTCTGCTTGTCCGGGCAAATCGATTTTTATGCGACTTTCACTGAAAAATAAATGGGATTGTGGAGCAACATGTAGGCTTTTTATCTCGAAATTCAGCAGTATCGGGATTTACGCGAGCAACTCGCGCTTGTCGTGTATATAAAAATAACTAAAACATTTTTCTATTAAATACTACAATTATTGTGAAAAAATATATTTATATTATACAATCATAATTATATTTTTTTAATAAATATTCATATATATATATCGGGCATGCGAAGCCCCGGGCAGGCCGTTAGTATAAGATATAATAGATAAATATTTAAAACGAAATTCGTACAATATATCTAAAAGTAAGAAGCCATCTTTTCGCTGAAACAAGATTTGGAATGCTTACAATGCGCTCCATTGCGATTGAAAAGAATACCTCTTCAAAGTATAGTGAATATTTAGAATACTTGCAAGAAAATACTTAATTTTTAAAAGTACTGATATTTAAAATATATATTTTTTTTCATCTAAAACAACTGAATGGTACCTCATTATATCTCTTCATATATTTGGAATCTCTTTATTTATCTAAACACAATATAAGAAAAAGTGACTTCTCGGAGTACATATATACATGGAAAATAGTCGACCTTGATTGATCTGAATCCAAGATGAAGCAGATGCTGTACACACATTGCCAATGGAACCACGGACGATTTTTGTATTTTAACTTCTACCTAAACCACAAAAGTTTTTTCCTATTAAATATATAATTACATACTTAATCGACTTTATGAAACAAAGAAATCTTAATTTCTCTACATTCCTGGAAAGAAGATTCTTGAAGTGAATTTAGGTAGAGTAAAGAAGGTGATTTATATGGATATGGATGGAACATGTTAAATAGAAGTAATATGTTTTTAAATAATACCCTATTCAGGGAGCCGTGAAATAAAAGGTAAACAAATGATAAATAGGTTACTTTACAGGTCACGTTTGAGGGAATTAATATATTTAATAAAAAAAACTATTAAGGTAATATTCTGATAGCAATGTAAATAAATAATACGTAAGTATGTATGTTGTTATGTTACGGTCCCTTTCAGACTTGATAGATATAGAATATCATTAATGTCATATATTAATACCATAATTTTTTAATAATGTTTTGTCAAATAGTTTTCTCTTAAAGCCAAATAGTTTTCCATCTAAAAACACTTTATCATCAAACGTTGAACGCATTTTAATACTACAAAATTTTGTCATCGGTTGGGTTATATGCGCCATTTTTGTCATTGATCTACTTGTTGATAGGAGGGAACAGTTTCTAGTTATTTTCGTTGAATCCTTGTTATTATATTCTTATGTTCGTTGTATTTATTAAGTTTCATATTTTGTTAAGCTTAAAGATATTTTTATTTTTGTGATACAGACGTTTTCTTGCTTAAAAACATGAGTACTTTAACTTAGCCACGCTTGCACTTTTTCTCCACCCAAGAAAAAGCTATCAAAGACAACTCCAGTACGGAGGTGCTTGTTGTTAACATGTTCAATAACGTCTCTACGTCTATGAATCCCTCGACCACGTTTCTTGAAAGAAACAAATTATCAACAAACTTTGATTTCTTTGTTTACTTTTTTTCTCAAGCTAAATGGATACACTATAATTGTTACCGTTACGTAGACCTCCCTCCGTCAGCTAATGTGAAGGTTCCCGCACTTTCGGACAAAGCAAGACGAGGAAGCAACACAGGAAGTACATAGGAAGTACACAGGAAGTATATTATTGAATAAATAAAAAAGATAATATACGCTCTAAGAATATACAATCGTTTACGGGCTTATATGTTTTTTATTCAACAGTATACTATTAATATATATTATTAATATATATAATAAGTAATTACAAACCCTACTTATTTACATACAAACAAACATATAAACGTATTATTAAATAACAAATAGAATATTTTAACTTGCAATATTCTCACTCGAAGAACATTTCACATACATTCAAAATCAAAAGTCAAAGTCGTGATAATTATATAACAATGGTTAGGGCGCCGCGCCCCGCAATACCACACAAAGCAGTATCGGTGGTCATTTATTGGTGTTTTACTCTTGCTGTCTCGTATATCCTTGTCGCCAACTCTATATAGTACGTTCAAAGCATTAAATGAAGGTATAATTTTATAGTGTGTAGTATCAGATAATTTATTAATTTATTACTTATAAAAACTAAAAAACGGAGGTGTCGTGCTAAAATTAATACCCAAGCATACAGTCCCTTGGAACATGAAAATGAAAATTTATGTTCCTTTTTTTCTTTTCTGTTTTTTTTAGCTTCACGCTGTATTATTCATACAGCATATAGAGGGAACCTAGTGTTAAGACATTCTGTTCTCCACTTTTGTTGAGTGGAGGAACTCAACACCGCGCTTTGCCAAAACACTAGAGCAAAGAAATCAAAATATTAAATACTTGTTTCAATTTCCTGGGGGGGGAATTGAACCCACAACCTATCGTGTTTATAGTTACAATCAAATTAAACTTCTGAAAAAAGTTTTTATTTTATATACATATTACTATACTTATACGTACGTAGTTGGTATCAGAAACTAAAATGTCTAAATCTGTATTATATATATTTTATTATACAAAATAATATTTTGATGAAATATTTGTGAGGGTGACCTCACTAATAATTCGTGTTCAGTCAAGAACTGAAAACACTGAAATATGTATGTACAAAAAACTTCAAAATTGATTCACAAAAAAAATTATGAAAATTAAAAGTAGAAGTAAAAAAAAGAGAAAAAGAATAATAAAAGTATATGTACCTATATATTGTTTTAAAATGTCTTAGACGTTTTACCATTTAAAGTGTTATTCCCTCAAGAAAGAAAAATACTTAGGTATATGTCTTAGACTTCATCTAAATATTTTATTTGAAATGAAATTATTAATTATTGTAACTGAGATGAATTTAAAGTGTACAATTCTGGATTTGTGGTTTAAAACGGCAAATTTGGCGTGTAAGAATGTGAATTTGGCGTGAAATAGATGTATATGGCGTGTAAACATTTCAAGTGATTATGAATTTGGAGTGAAAAATCTATATATTTACATAAAACAACTAATCATATCTATTAGCTAAACTAAATTGGAAACATATTTAAAATAGTATCATCAATGTGTGAACATTTTAAGATTAGTCTTAATTCCTGAATTTCAATCGGCATAATATACCTAAAATGTATCGGACAGTATCTTTGTGTTTGATATATCCATTAATAGTTTAAATATTAATTAAACGTTATATATTTAGAGTAGAGTCTTTTGTAGATAGTCCCAAAAGACTCTCCTACATTTTATTTCCTGTGACAGGGAGGCAGCTAATGAAATTTGTCAAGTCATCACACTCGTCGTCGATTGCAGGCCCTTAATGTCTGACATAAATCATGGTTGTTTCATCTCACCCATTTAAAATAAGACATTTCGTCCGTCCGTATATAAACCTTGTTTGTAACTTATCAATCTACTTTGGTATGTTTTAATATACTTCGCTTAAAAAAAGGTACCTCCTACGTATTAATAAATATATTTCTTATTTCTATCAGTAATAAAATCAACAAATAATATTCTTACAAAAACTTTAAGTATTATTTTAAAGAAAATTTAAAATCGAACCTGCTTCCTTGGCTCCTCTTCCTTCATTTTTCTTTCTGTATATCCATTCTCTAAATTTTATAATACTTTCCATTGGATAATAATTAGTTCGAAATAAAAATACTTATATCTAAAGCTTTTCTATAGTCTCGTTCTAAAAAGATTTTCAATAACCTTTTTATACTAACTACTCATTAGAGATGTGGATTCGAAATTGTTAACTCCATTTCGATGACGATGGTACTTTATCCAGAATAGGGTGTGATGGAAACCTCTAAGGTAATAAATTAGTTTCATCGGTGCACGACTCAGAACGCTTTATTCTTTGTTACGGCGCCTACGATTTATGGACCCCAAACAAGGCTAGGTTCCACAGTTTTTTATAAGAGCCAATATATTTGTACAAATTGAAAATCGATTATCGTTTCAGTTAAGTGTGTCGCTCGCTCTATACTCGTGTCTCTCGCTCGCTCGTGTTGAGGCAAAGTGCGGCGTTGAATTCTGACCCTCAACACGCGTATTGCGTGAAAAAATAATTCGTTGGAAAATGAGGAACGCTGTGTACGGGATACAGCGTGAAGCTAATTTGATTTATATGTAAATAGTACTTGATCTTGCTACAAGCTGCCTGCCTTGCAGTGGATTGCCTGTATTTTTTTATATTTTATAATGAAAATTGTAATATAGTTATAAATATTCACAAACCGTTTTTGTTTTTACGCTGGAATGATATACGAATACGCCAGGGTGTATGGGGTGTGTCGTTTCTGTAGTTAGCATACTAAAAGAATTTTTAGTTTTACAAAGCGATCGGTACTCGTATGGCCCACGAACTCTCGCTCGAAATGAATATTCAAAAAAACAATATCAACGCAGTAACATTTATATCTATCTATACATATAATAAAATCGTAAAAAAGTCGTAGTAACATCAGGGGTTCCCAACCTTTTCTTGATCAAGGACCACTTTTATATCAATCTAGGTAGCAAGGGACCAATATGCATGTAGGTATATTAAAAATTAATTGTGATAATCAAACGAAGTCTTCATTTCACCATCCCCAGTCATAGAATTAAAATCGTTCGCGGACCATATTTAGCCTTCTGCGCACCACTGGTGGTCCGCGGACCACTAGTTAGGAACCAGTGCTGTACATGGAATATATATAAGAAAACTATTATTAATTTCATTTAATAACGTAATAGAATCATACACAATGGTTTTTAAATTTTATGTCTGTTTGTCTAAGCGTTTCTTCACGCTAAACTTAGAAATGGCTTAACCGATTTAATTACATAATGGATGAAATCGGTTACGCCGTTTCTGAGATTAGTGTGAAAATGCATAGTGAAAACCACTTTATTATTATGGCACGCTTCCCTTGACATTAATTGTTACTTTTGCTTCAATCGACTTATAAATAAAAAAGTAATTTAGTCATTTTAAAGATCTTGTTCGACAAAATTGATATAAATATTTTTTTCAATATTGGTATAGTTATTATTTAAAAATGATGTTATTATTAGAAAACGAATTCAGATTCAGAAGGAATTCAGATTAGTAAGCGGACGAAGCCGCGAGGATGTCGTTATTCAGCAATAAATGAATAGGTCACAACTTCAAATTTTTACATAACATTATGAATCGTAGACATATTTACTGACAAATTAAGACGAGCAGAAGAATGTGTGGGATTTCATATGAGATCGTGAGAATGCTGCGGTCTCGGAGCATCTGTGCGATAGCTTCGTATACCAGTATAATGTATATGCGGGAGAACTCCGGGCCCGCCTGACCTAAATTTCGACATAGATTTTTTAACATCGCAAGAGAAAATATTTTGAAACCGACATTTGTTATATATTTTTATGATATCACACTAAAATTATTTAACGCACATAAATTGTATTTAATTGTATATTAATAGATTATCTCGTTCAAACTTTTCGTTAACTGATTTCCCTAGTAACTTATCTCTAGCATTTTACTTATATTTTGTAATTATTATAAGGATATTTATAATAAAAATTATAAAAATGTATCAAAAATGCAATCCTCCTTTGTAAAAAAAAATCGGTTAAAAAATTCATTAACATGATATAGTATAATAATACCTATAATATAATACAACGCGATAGTGGCATATCTCGTTAAAGTTAACTTCTATAAATAACAAAGATACAGAGTTTGTACAATATCATTATCATGTAAGAGATTTCACGTTGTATCCCACATATAATAGGGTAGGCAAAGGGAGTCTAGAGTTCGCCGGATTCTGGAGGCACTACATGGTGAGTAACGGAAATCAACGCCGACATTTTTATACTTATTTAATATTAATATTCATTATTAATTAATAACAGATTTAGGATAATAAAATAATATAAAAAAAAAGATCTATACATTAAAAATACACACTCATTGCAATGTGCTCACATTAAAATAATAAATTATGAGCCTACGAGCAAAAGCAAATTTCCTCAATTTTATTAGCAACTTTTAGTTTTCCTCAAAATCCAAGTAGTAAGCGTCCCGATTCTCCACGAGCTTACGTCAACAAGTACCAGCAGGAGTCCCGAGAGGACGCGGCGGAGGAGGGCGGGGAGGGGAGAGGGTACACACCCTTGGGGTGTGCAGGGGTCGAGATTCAACTGGTGCAATGCGGCGTACCCCTTCGCTCATCCCACTGTCCGGGTTTGTTTTTACTATTGTATCTGCGGCGCACAGTTGGCACGCTAAGCGTTGATTTTGTTACGTTTGTTTTGTATCAATGCCATAAATGAAAATGGGTTTACCATCTAGATTTTTATTTTGGAGCCATTTCCTTCATGCGATGAATTAGATGTCGATTTCCTTTTGCAAGTGTCACAATAACTCTGTCCATTTAGAGACGTAACAAAACGATTTTTAATTTTGTATACCTATAGGTACAGTGTTTTACTGCTGTATTCTGAATTAATTCAAAATGACACATAAATATTAAATGTTTCATAGAGTTAATTTAATAGTGAGCTAGCGTTTATATTCGAGATTGTATATTGATAAATTTACAAGTGAAAATGATTGATATTACACCTAAAATTGAATCAATTTTAATACAATATTCATTGTACGAAATTTCACACGAATATTTCATAAGCCAAATAATTGGAGCTTGTGGGGAACTCTATATTATGGTTTTACAAATTTATATTTTCCATTTTTCTAAATAATAAGAAAGAAGTACATACCGTTTTTCTATTATGATGAACTATTTTATTCATTTAAATAAAAATCATGCGTCGAACAGCAACAAAGAAAACCTAAACATATTTTGGAACCGCCAATAGCTTGGCGCCGGTGTGACGGGAACCGGATATGAGCAAGGCAAAGCTGAATTCTGGGGAGACTTATTACAAGGATACACTTGCAGTCGCTCTTATGTTTATAATTTTAACATATTTAAGTTATGCAACATATGAGAAAAAAGTAAATATCACTTTAAAGATGGAAACATGCGTATGGAAAATTACCATAAAGTACAAATGAAAATGTCATTATGTAACAAGCTTTTGCAATTAGTAGAATTGTTATTTTCATTTTAGCTAAACTTTTGAATAAAAGTTGCAGTAGACGGATATAAACTAATGTCAAGACATTCCGTTCGCCACTTTACATTCATGATGATGTATGTTGAGTTGTGGAACCCCACGCCGAACTCTGTTTCTTTAACTAAATATAATTTAAAGATCTTTCCGCTGATAGGGATCAAACCAACGACCATCACGTTTATAGTCTGAAATGGCTATCGCAACAGCCCATATTGAAAGCCATTTTTTTATTTTAACGGATTACCTATAGCAACTTTCTTATTTTTCGTTTCTGGTGCTAACGTCAGATACTTTTGGCGTTCAGAGTGACGTCAAATAAAGAATAAAGCGAGTTTTTTTATTTCTACTCACGATACAACAAGTTTTATTTGAATGCTGGATATAAAAATAAAAATATATGACATTATTATTTATTTAGCGAAAACGTTTAGGAAAATATGGTTTCTGCCATAATATACCTTTTGCAGTAATTTAAGACGACAGTATTTCAGAAATTGAAATTTTGTAGAAACTACAGTAACGCCGTCTTGTTCTCCCAACTCTTTACGTTTACATCGCTCCTATAGTTCGGTCAGTGTATTGATGACAGGTATGGTTTCAATACTAAATTTTATGATAAATTCAAGCGATTTACTATCTATGACCTGGTCAACATTTTTTATCTGCATGTTTCTTTTTTAAAAAAATGTAGATGTGATGTGGATGAAAATGTTGCTGACATGCTACTTTAGACATAGCTCATTCATTATAATTAGTTAGAAATATTTATTTTAATTGAGTAAATCGATTACAGAATATATATCGATATATATTGATTACACAATATAATCTTTTGAAAATAGTTATAATATCCTTATTTACGTTTAGGTAGATTATCTACTGATGACTGCAGTCATCAGTAAAGTTTTTTTATGAATGAACAACTATGAATACCTGTTGAGGACTACTTATATATGTATGACGTATGCGAATGGACTAACGATGAACTCAAATGAAACATTAAGTTAACGAAAGTTAACTTAATGTTTCATTTGAGACGTTTTAAATAAAAATAAATGGATAGCAGACGCATTTGAATTACTTAATTATCAATAAATTAACCTAGCTTCACGCTGTATCCATAGTTGGGTAGCAAGAGAGAACGGGGGGCCAAACGTTACGATGTTAGTACAAACCATTCTGTGTATCTCTTCGTTGATTATTCAATCAACTAAGCTGACTGCGCATATCCTACGAAGAGATCACATCTCCACAGCAGTCATTGTTCTTTCATTCTCCTTCTGTAATACCCACGTTTCGCTGTCGTATAACAGCATCGGTACCAACAATGCATTATGTACCGTCAAACGTGCAGCTATGCTGACGTTTCACTGTCTCATCAATGCAGCTAAGGCTCCGTTAGCCCTGTTACAGGCAACAATACATCTTCCCACATCCATATAGTATCTTCCATATCTACTGAACATACTTCCATTAATAAATTGATTTAACTTTTACTTTATCTTTGAAGACCGGAAGTGAAATACCTATTACGATTACCATTAACTTATTCTATAGCCGCAGCATAGCTAGGTAATGGATGTTCTACGAATAAGATGTCGACATTTAAAAATCGAGTGAAAAATAAAGATAGGAGTGTCATGACGTGAATTTCTTATTGTTTATCCTGCTATGCATGGAAATAACTTAAGAAAAAATATTTTAATATTTCCCACTATTATATCACACAAGTTTAGACTGTTAATAATAACCATGAAACGTAAAAATATCTTTACCATACGTATCTACTTCCCTTTTTCACTAACTTATAATGTTTATCTAAGTTAATCGTTTTTCTAAGTTTTTTGTGGTGTCCAAAAAAGTATATTATTATTATCTTTTAAACAGCATTCAGTACAAAATTAAATGATCGAACCTTGGGTTTCAATTTATTTATATACTTTATAATTACTTCGTAATTATAATTGTACTGTTTTTATCAAATAATGAAATCCCACCGATGATGAGGCTGTCGTGGCCCGATGGCACAAGGGTGTGACTGTAAACGCGACGATTATGGGTTCGATCTCACTCGGGGGATTGAAATATTTAATATTTTCATTTCCTCATTCTGATAACATAGCAAAGCGTGGCGTTGAGTTCCGCAATGAGGTAGCAATAGTTTCCCCTACCTTTCGCGTAATATGCGGGATACAGTGTATAGCTAAAAAAAATAATGACATCCTAAGGTTCTGGTGTCCTATTTTAAAATAATATGCAATGGCTGTTGAAGTTGATGTTTCACCACCTTAGGAAGCATCTAATACAGTAGATACATACCAAAAAAACTGGCTAAGTTTATTATTTCATACACTCCTGTAGTTTTACAGAATATAAAATAATAGTTTTAACTTATTTTTACAGCTTACAGTCTGAGTCTTTAAGAATATCTTATTAGACATATCATAAAATATTTACATTAAATTCTTTATCGCATATTCGACTTAAATAATTCTCAAATGCACATATCGATAAAGCATCAAGATCTATAATAGGGATACTAGCAAGTTGTTTGAAGCTAGTGCTGTAACCGAACTGAGCTGAGTGCTGCAATTGTTCTCCTGAAAATCGATTCTGCAACTTGTTAGCTTCGCGCTATGTTTGAATAAATTGAGTGGCAGAACTCAATTTTCCACTACTATTCGTTTAATTAAAGCTGAACGTCGATCGTCGCTATCGGGTGCTATATTCACAAATGTTACCATTTCGACTCGAATCAGATGGTACTTTAATTTTGTGAATATTGTATTGATAATATAAAAATGATTGCTCTCTGTAATATATGACTTCATTATAAAGAAGAGCTATAACATTTTTTTTATATTATAATGCATAAAAAAGCCAATGGTTACATGATGAATTCTTAACGTATTTTGTATGATTTTTGCACAATTTATCCGTAAAGTTTTGTCTGTGGATTGTATACTTGTAGAACATACTAAGAAATAAGAGCCCGCTAGCTTAGTAGATTTCAGTACAGTCGACACGAATACAGTATAGTATAGAAAGATTAAAATATCCCGAATCCCATCCCAATCTGCTGACTTTTAGTGCAAGATTGCTAATCACTGCACGCTTTTAAGCGAATACTGAACCTATTCTTTATTTATGGGAATCTTCAAAAGTGCGTTTCCTTTGCCATGCATAGACAATATGTGGATTGCTATTAGGAGTGCTTGTATTATGACAATAAAAAATACTATGATATTTTTTATGATTTTTAATTAATGTATTAAAATATTATTGGTTAACAATGAGTTACTTTTATTTTTAATGTGTTATTTTATATCAACGAATTATGAAATATTTTTCATGGTTCAGATTTGTAGAAAACAGAAATCTTGATAGAGATGATATATACGGTGCAATTTGCGAATACTCCTGGACAATATGTGTAAAAAAATAAATAACTTCTGCTGGTGAATATATCATCGCCATCAGAACCCTTTACCTCCATATCATAAAAATAAGCAAATAAAAGACACCCCACACCCTATAGTGCTTACGTAATACTTGAATGGCCTCTGTACACCGTGACCTGACCTCTCCGTAATAGATATTTCATATACTTAAAAATAAATTTAAAAATAAAAAATAACACTTAACATTTTGTTTGTACAGGTTACACAGAGGAGCAGCCTTCCACACAATTCACCGCACAACTTCCAAGTGAGGTGAGCCCGGCTCCACCCGGCCTATCTCAGCCGGCGACTCAGCCTCTCTCCTATGCACTTCTCCACCTCTCCGCCTCCGACTCGACAGATCCGCCTTTTCTCCAAGTGCAACTCCAATCTTCGCCTGTCTCCTCTCCTCCGCCACCGGCGAGCGGCAAGTCTAATTCGTTGTGCTACTCCAGCACGGGCACCCTTCTGTCTCTACCGCCTAAGAAGAAGGATATCTATCGTCCATACTGCCTCGGGGACCGCGCGTATCTACACCGTGCCGAGGAGGACCTCAACGCGGCGCATGCTATACTCGACTTGAGTCAACACGCTGTTTTCCTAACAACACCGCCGCAAACAGATCCAGCGCCGCCACCTGAGCCTCCGCCTCCACAGCCCGAGCCCCCGCAGGAGCAGAACTCGGAGCGGCCGAAGGAGACCATCGCCTATACATACGACGCCTTCTTCGTAAGCGACGGCCGGTCTAAACGTCGCAACTACGCCAACGCCCCGATCGAGAGCGCCCAGCAACCGGAACACAAATCTAAATACACTTGTAGCGAGTGCGGCAAGCGGTACGCCACGTCTTCAAATCTTTCGCGACACAAACAAACGCACCGCAGCCTGGACTCGGTGGCGGCCAAGCGCTGCGGCGAATGCGGCAAGGCGTACGTGTCCATGCCGGCGCTGGCCATGCACGTGCTCACGCACCAGCTGTCGCACGTGTGCGGCGTGTGCGGCAAGCTGTTCTCGCGGCCGTGGCTGCTGCAAGGTCACCTGCGGTCCCACACGGGGGAGAAACCCTACGGCTGCGCGCACTGCGGCAAGGCGTTCGCTGACCGCTCCAACCTACGCGCGCATATGCAGACTCACTCAGCTGATAAAAACTTTGAATGCCTGCGTTGTCATAAAACTTTCGCCCTCAAGAGCTACCTCAATAAGCATCAGGAATCGGCGTGCGTGCGCGACGGTGAATCGCCGCCTCCCGACTCGCCCCCGCCCGCGTCCGACTAGCGCGCCACAGAACAGCAAGCAACCAGGGACCGTAAACTCTGTCGTAAGATTTACTTATTAACTTAAAGTATTAATATGAATTTAGTTCACTAGTATAATTATTATAAATATACAAATTCTAAAGTAAGTAGAGGCGCACGACCGCGGCCGGCGTGGGAGCGCCGGTCAGTGCCGTCGTGCCGCATTCGAGCAACGTTTCGCAAACAACGAATCATGTACGACCCCGTAGCGCCGCCACCGCGGCGATAGGCCGTAGCGATAAACGTCCTAATAAGGTTAATATTGAATTATGTATATATATGTCGATAAAATATACCCTTATATACATAGAAATTACGAAATACGAATGAAACTAATATCTTTTGTAGGTGATTTTTACAAACCGCGTAGTAGGTTAGAAAGTATTAGGATGTAAGGTGAACATAAAATTGCGAGAGTCAAACGCCAAGTTCGTCGAAGAAGGTAAGCGGCCGCGACGTTCGTCTCGGTGAGGAACTTGCCAAAATTTTCCGTCCGAAGCTCCGCACACGCCGCCGCGCTATCGCCGTGCGCCGCCGCCCGCTACAGTGCCTTAACAGACAGCGCGCCCCGAGCCGCCCAACGCCGCCCTGAGCCGCCCTACGCCGCACCTCAGCACTGCTTTTTTATCCAATGCACTTCACTTCACACGCCAGATTTAAATATTCCCCTTTTTACATGGCTATTATTGTTTTGATATAAAAAAAAATAAAGTTTGAATTTATTTGCGGTCAATAAATATTTATATAGTATATAATAGTTATACAATTATATAGTATAATATATAATATATTAATTCAATAAAGTGTATAAATACATAGTTGGAGACGTAATAATTGGTTATGGACGGGCGACGGCGCGACCGACGGCTGTAAGAGACGGGCTTCGCCGCGTCACTCAGCGAGCATGCCTTTAGATTGAGTGTGTTATTAGTGTCAAGTCGAAGGTAACTGGCAATAAACTAGTTTAAACTAAGGTAGTATTAACTAACGTAAGGGAGCGAGCACGAGGTGCTTGGAAGAAATGGGTATTCGAAAAGCAATAATAATGTAGACTCTTATCAAGTCGCGCACCGTTGTCGAATAGACACAGCGGACTTTACCCTACCCCCGTAGCGTTCGGTAGCTCTCGTAGAAACGTCACACCGGCTGCGCAGCGGGTTCGAGACCAATGTTAGTAATATTCAACATTCGGGATTCCACCCCCTGGGTCGCCGATGTCACCCTTAGCGTACCTATTAGTTGAAGCCTCGCGAGTCAATTCTTTGTCAGTGAATTTCATTTAACCCTGTCAATTATGAAGTCCTCTATTAAAAGTTCCTGTATGTTAAAATATTTCAACAACTAGACTTAATGAACAAAAAAAATGTATTTTTGTGTTATCTTCAAAACGCTGACAACCATAAACGTCGAGTTATAATTTGAAGGTAAATCTTCCAAAGACTTCCCCATTGTCTCCATATTTCAATGTGTCAATACAGAACGTGGTTTCTAATTTAGTATACATTTTCCCCTCTAATGAATCCAAACGTAGTGCCATTAATATATAATTATATATGGAACTTTTTTCTTGTTTATAAGTAATAATTTTATTTATACAAGCTTGACCAGACAAGGGTTGCGCGTTTAAAAGCAATATAATGTTAATGTATAAGCAATATTATGATAGAATTTACGTAGTTTATATATTCATCGTTTATTAATATTTGGTAGATATTGGTGCTTCAAAGTACTTTATAGAATGAACAATTATTAAAACGAAATTAACATCGAATATTATGTAATTAATAGTGTGATATATATATTTTTTTCAAAATTGAAGAGTTCTTAGATAAAGTATCACTTCTATGTTCTACTAAATTTCCCCTCTTTTTCAGGTAGCTTTTCATATCTATATAAATCTATCCCAATATTATAGTACCTAGTGTTTGTACTCCTAAACATAATCCTTCAATTTATTCTTATAATACTATGCATCTAGTCTCCTTCGTCTTCGTAGATGAAAAAATTTGGCTTTTAAAAATCTTATTCAAGATATTTTATTCAAATATTTATATACTAACGTTATTGTAGTCGTAGGAATTTTAGACTAAAATAGTAACGGTAAGCAATATTGAAATTAACGAAACCAATTTATATACAAAATATATAACGATATTTTAATGTAAATATTTCATGGTGTACCAAAATACCTTCCTTCTTTACAATTATTGAAGTAGTATTATAATCTCTACTATTACTTGTATAGAGTAGTCAATAAAGATGTTTAGACCACGTGTCTGAAGGATCAGGAATCACTTCTAAAAATTAACTTTGAAAGTTATTTATACAAAAATGAAATGTATTGGAAAAAAATATTCTTTGCGAATGATGATAAGTTAGCTCATGCCTTAAAGTAACAAGTAAAAAATATAGTTATATTTTTCATAGTTACGTTTTCAAGTGTGATTACAAAGTAAATTAAAAAACAGCACACGGCACAAATTTTTAATAAATTAATTTTCCGGATATTAACATGTATGCCAATATTTAAAAGTAGGTATATTGTACAGATATGTTTTCTTGATATCATATACCGTACGAAGTTTTCTTCTAAGACAATACTTGTTTCAATGTCATAAGTTCTTTCAAGATTTCAAAATTACAAATTTTCTTTCACTTACAAATGGGAGAATTCATAGAAAAATATTTCTGTCATATACAGGAAAATCCATATTTTTTTCTCCATTAAAAATATAAGTATTTATAAAATTGACAATACTTTGCCGATTCAAAATTGATACAAACTAATTAATTTACTTAATTACTAGTGGGATGGAACCGGATAAATTGTGAACGCAAAATGGCGGTTTTCCATATTTGAAGACTATTCCATATTTGAATATATTCCTACAACAAATTGTGCTTATACATAATATGTATACGTCTGAATGACGTGTTTTAAGAGTATAAGAAAAATGAAACCGACTCCGCGTAATTATATAAATAACAGTTTATAAGTTGCTTCCATGTGGACGTTTATAAACAATAAAATTATTTTAAATTTTTATACATTAATTATAAAACACAATTACAGTGATAAAATGTCAACTAAGTTTGTCCAAATTAGCAATATATAAGCAATATAGATTGTAGGTGTTTAATAATAATTATCTAGTTTTATTCGTAGCTTAATTTCAGAACGACGTCAAATCAATTTTATTTAGTTACTAAAAAGTTAGTTTTTAGATTAGGTGGTATATTATATATTATAAGAAAGTTCACATAGCGATTAATAATAAATATAATTATATTTTACATCAATCTTTATAAAAAAATTTAGGAACATGACATTATGAAAAAGTGATACTTTTGTTTCATTATCTATATATTATATTATTTCAATTTAGTAACTTGAATATAACGGTAATGTGATATGTGAAATTAGTATTTTCTAATATAAAAGTATCTCAAAAACTTACAAAAATATTTTTTGTATAAGCTATATTTGTTTCTGGAACGTGTGTCGAAACCTACTTATTATTTAAGTAATACATTAAAAAAAGAATTATAGTTGTAAAACCAGTACTTAACAATTTACCATTTTATTATGCAACCTCTCGAATATTATTATTTTATATATATTCGTAAAAAGGCCCGATTTATTATTTTAAATTATATGTATGATATTTTACTTATTTTTTATAGTATGTATGATGTGTGTATACAAGAGTTGAAATCATAACGTCAAATTTAAATTTAAATCGACTAAATAGACTGTTTACAAAATAGTAAAAATCCCAAAATAAATAAAGTTAAATAAATGAGCCTTTTTATATGACATTATCGAAATATATTACTTTTCTTATAATATATATGTATTGTTATGAGGTGTCGCGTGTAGATTTTAAGATATTTTGTTTTAAATTATATACATATAATGCAAATAAGATTAAACACTTTATCTTATAAAAAGTCTATAATTATATTTAAAATCGATTGACAAGCAATAAAACAACGATAGCAATAATATCGAAATCGACAACGAACCTTTTTGTCTGTTATTTAAGTGGACATGTTGAGCTAGTGGGGATTCGTTATGTTTGGACAACACTTTATTGTGTTTGTAACATTATGTAATTAATATAGTTTGTAGATTCGTATATACAACGCATGTATTTTAATATATATAATGTAGAAATTTGATATGAAATGCTATTTTAAAAAGAACGAAAATAATTTAGTGATTCAGTTCTCATTTGACGAGGATAGTTTTGGTAAAATGTGTTATAAATTTTCTTTTCATTATTTTGATATAATATTGAAGACGACATTCCAAAGGACATTTATTGATACGTTATGAAATTTCCTGTCATGTAAAATAAAACACCAAGTTCGAAATTAAGAATAGGCTAAAAGTGTGAAGAGTGAACAGTTTGAAAATTTTAGTTTTACATTAACGATTTATAAACAAATTAACTTTATCATAGTAAAGTAATGGTAGTTTTGGAAATGTATTCACATAGTATTAGGGTCGCCTCCAAAAATGGAAATAGAGTTAGAAAGGGAGGTGAATTTAAAAGTGATGCATTTCGTAGTACGTGAAAGTGACTAGCCAATTTTAGGAAAGAAATATATTATTATGTAGGTTAAGCACAAACATACTTAAATAGGATAAAATTTGCCTTACTTTTTGTGAGTGAGCTTTAGAAGAAATAAAAAGCAATAGAAAATAAAGTATCTTCGAAGTTAATTGACATAAGACCACCAGTAAAAAACCCATATACCTAAGTATCGATAGAGTTAGTACATCTACAGTTCTAATATATAAGTAAATAAATGAAACCTTCTCCATCCGATCTCGAGATTGCTAACAAAATCTGTGCCTACAATGGAAATGCAAAAAAGAAACAAAAGAGAAACAATATATTTATATTTTGACTTTTTAATTGTGACAATCTCCTTGCTTTTGTATTTATAAACCTGTTTATGAATTAGTTAGCCAATTCGATTCTTTTATCCTTGGCTGCTTTAATAAAGAAAAAGAGACATATAGTAGAAACGAAGTTTATAAAAATAATAATTAATAAACAAAAACATAAAGTCAGAGTAACATATTCAAGGAACATAAATGAACTGAAGCCATACTTCGATGTTGTCTCCAATAAATTCAAAGCCAGTGTCGTATTCTCATGTGAGAGACTATACAAAGGTATATGTATATCGTGTACGATTTCACACAAGCAATAAAAGGTACCTATAAGAACATTTAAAGCAAACCTAAACGATAATAGCATCTTTATGTTTTTCAATTATTATACAAATCCATATATATCTATACACAATTAAAAGTATCCTAATAATCATAGTGTGTCAATTTTTTCGATTTATTCCTTCCTTAATAGCAATTATTAACACCAGATGTACCTACGGAAATAAATTGTAAGTAAAAAAATCACAAATATTTTAGGTATATATTTGTATAATGTAATAATTATAGATTATTACGGAGTGTGTGTTAAAACGGTATACCTACATAAAACAATCACGGATTCAATTTACAGTTGATTCACGTGACAGGTACAGATCAGAACTACTGTTCTATTTCATTAAAAATACTGTTGATGTTCTAAATGAGCGTAAATACTGCCTTATACAGCTAATAACTATATGTTTACATACCTATAATATATAATTTTGTTTCAGTCATCAATATCCCTAATAAAATAAAATAAATAACAAAATTATGTGCCTCTTTATTAATGATTCATGCTAGACGTAAAGATATGCAGTTGCTTTACTATTTAATAATAAAATTACTCCAAAAAATCTATATTGATGCTACATTAACTTAAACTTAAGTACCTAGGGTCCACTGCGTTGTAGCTGTTGCCTAGATAACGTAGGAACCACTATACTTATTGTTGAGATAATACTGATATAGTGCTTTGGCGACCATCACCGTTTGTTTTAAACTTAAGTAGTTCAAATGTTTAATTGGTAGATGCAAAATGTTTTGTGATTTGTGCATTATCTATTCGAAAAACACAAACAATAATGCCATCGTACAACACATTATATCATAATATTAAAACGTAAGCACAAATAATTTTAACCACATTCAGCTCATATCCAAACATTTTATTTTTACTATTTTAATGAACTATTATTTAAATTAACTTGAAAAATAATATGTGAACATTCAAATAATTAATTATTGTTATGTTGTTGTCGTTACATTAAAAAAAATATGATTTAAATGTATGTAAAAAAAAATTGCTAGCACCAGTAAACGACAAGCTTCAATGTTGGACACTTTATTTTAACTCTATCGAGAGTTAAGTTATATGAATATCTAATGAAATTCTTATATTATCGACACTAAACTATAGGTTTATGTACTTCCTGCTGACATGTAGCATAGAATCACTTTCATTTTCAATTTCACCTGTAGAAGAAAAATTGAAAGATTAAGAGATCGAATAGGTACATTCATGAAGACAATCCCGATAACAATTATTTTTTCTATATGTCTTCTTACTGATTAGTTATATATGTTTAAAAAACTAAACTCTAGAACGAATGGCCAGAGACATTGAACAGCCTTAAGAAATAAAGAAATATTCCTGGCTGCAGCCAGAAAACTTGGAATATCTCGAATAATGACAAAACACACAGCCTAAGAGTATAGGGACTTACAATATAACAACAATTAAAAAGATTTTTATTCTTAAATTTGAATTCAGCAATAAATATACAATTTTTCTTAATTATATTTATTTTGGATGTATGTCCCAATTATTAGGTGTCGTTTACTGGTGAATACCGACTACTGGGTGGTGATAACTTCAGCTTTGATGTCGATAACTGAACATTTACCCTGTTTTTGGTTAATACAAATTGTATGCAATGTAAACATATTTTTAAATTACCAAAAAATATATATTGTAATTTTAAATTTATTGAAATAAATTTAAAATTATAATATATATTTTTTTTATGATTTTTTTTTAAATATTTGTTATGTAAATATGCCATTTGCACTGTAAAAATAATTATTTTTATTAATATTTGCTTTTAGACGTAAACACTCGAAATTTGAAGTCAATGAAAAGCTTCTACTATTTTTAGAATAGCATTATTTTTTATTTCTTAATTTATGTAACAAATAATAAAAACTACAATAATTAACAATTACACGTGATGAATATATTTTCTAAGCATTTTTTATAAGTAAAATGTTTGAGACAGAGCTGTATTAATTTATGGACGCAACCGGTCGTACTTTTACTAATTGGAACCAATCTACAAATATAAGACTTTTAAAAATCCAGAAAACATTATACAGATTGAAGTTCTAAATTAATTTCATGTAGTTCGGTTCCAATTTGTAAAACTACGTCAAATTCATTTGTTTCATATATTTTTTCAGTCCCATCAAAATACATTTGTGTCTGTTATATTATGCTTTATTTTTATTCAAAATAAAAGTAATGTAATACAACTAGTTTTTTCATTTCTTTTTCCAAAATATTATATATCCCAAATATTCAATTACGCAAGAAATCTAATATATAAGAGCAATGAGGGTAATGGCACCAGTTACCGCGAAGCGTCAATGATCGAAATTTTATTGTAAATACTAAATTAAATGCTTAATAATTAATTCCTGAAAATATTGAACACAATTTTTTTTGCGCCATTTTATTTAAATATACATAAATAGAAAATAACTTCAATCCTTAAACTAGTTGTTAAGAGATTAAGCGCAAGGTATTGCTTATATTTTTTACCGTGATAGCATTTTTTTTATTTATATGTCATTTATAGTAAGTGCTATCATAGATATCTTTATATATTTTTTTAACCCACTTTGTTATGCAACTATTTGAATTTAGCTTAGGTATATTTGCCGAAATAAAAAATATCAATGACTCGGTCCTCCAAATTGTATTTTTCAATTTATCAAAAGATATCGATAGCAATAATTTTTATATAAAATATCTATATAAGTACTCTTTTGCTGATTAGTTTTAAATTTTAAACAAAAATACAATCTTTAGTTTGAGGTTTTTGTTCAAAAATACAATCTTTAGATTAAATGAGGCTTTAGATAAAGGGCCAAGGGATAAATTTCTTTTTTGATTTAATTTTATTTATTTTAGTACAATATAATTTGTATATTCTGTTTCTCTCTCAATCGATTATTTAAAAAATATACAATATTTGTATTTACTAAAAACAAATGTATTCGTCATAATGTAAAGGTATATTTTGTATTAACTTTTACGGGCAGTAGGGGATTTCGAAAAATCGTTAAATCGGGGAAATCTTTATATTGACGGTCGTTACATTAAGATTATACTGTATTGAACTTTATATTATATAAATTAATATTTATATAATATAAAGTTCAATAATACATTCTACAATAAAAGAAAAACAGCAATATAAAAAACAGATAATCAACAGAAAAATAATAAAAAATGTTATCAGGAAACTGCTGGAAAAACAGGTTTGCGT